>MU160579.1:29459-75295 GCA_015888305.1 Antheraea pernyi | reverse complement strand
CTGTACATTTATGGTGGAGATCTGTAGTTCTTTAGTAGTAGGTCTTTGAACCTTTTTCAGACTCGAGACCTCACATTAATTTGCACTATAAATTTACTGTTCTGTAAAATGTATACTATTTTTTTTGTTCATAAACAATATTGTATTCTTGTAAGAATCTAATTGTGACGGCAATGAAATAAAATTATTATTATTATTATTTATGAAAGAGTGATTCATATTTCCAAATCCAGAATTCATATTCCGAAAGATATCGATTAAGTAAGTTATTTCTAAGTTACACTGTCTAACTTCGAGAAAGTAAGTAACAAAGTGTATAACGGCTCACTTGACTTACAAATTCCTTATGTTTTGTCTTATTCATTCTAATTTAATAATCAATCGGTACACTAAATACTATTTGTTTATTTTTTTATTGATTTTGTTTGTACTCGTCGTATTTTTGATTGTTGGAGATATATATATATATAGAAGAACATCTCTAATTGAAAATCCATCACCTAGATGTACAGATATTCCACTAATAACATTTGAAGAGCCAGTCCTCTTTTAAGCTTAGCAGTTAGAGTTAGCAGGAAAACTTACAATGATAAAAGGCATTTAGAAGAAATTCCATTATTAAAAATAAGATTTCCTATAATGTAGAACAAAATGGTTCAAATTAACAATTTTAGTACGGAACACTAAAAATGTAATAAGAATTCTCAAAATAATAATTCGTTACAAATGTGCAAAAGTAAAGTGTATTAAAAAAATTGTAAATTCTCTACTACAATAATTTTTAATTCTCTCTCTGTTACTTATTTCCTTGAAGTTTAAGTAAATATAACTTACCCACTCCGATTGCTTCATCAGTAACTCAATCATAAGTTAGGATAATTATTGAAGAAGTTACGTTATTTTTTATATTTGATAACAATTATCTAAAATTATATTAACCTCGCTTCCCACCCCGGCTACGCTGTTACACAACCGCGTCTACTAATGGCGAAAATGAGGCAAAATCTTCTTTTTACAATACGTTCATGTTATGAACTGAAGTGGCAATTGAAAAGTTAACGTCAATTCTATTAATATCTTCTATTTCACTCATTCACTCACTTTTTAACCCAAATATTTCACTTTTTCATGCGAAATTTACAAACAATTTCTTTCATACAAAGCTTGTCCTGATAATTGCAAAAACAACAAAAAAATTTAGCCAAATGGATGCAGTTGTGAAGTTATACGCTTACATATATTTGGCAATTTATATGTATATGGTTATACAAATAAATATTAAATTATAAAAAAAAATTCAGTATCTCGGTTCATTGATACAAAGCGACGGTGGCATTGATAAGGACGTGAGGAATAGAATAAATGCAGGATGGATGAAATGGCGAAATATGTCTGGGGTAGCTTGTGCTTTGTCCACGAATGCCTTCGAAACTCAAGGGGAAGGTTTATAAAGCTATGATAAGACCAGTCATGCTGTATTCATCTGAGTGCTGGGCTACGAAAGAGACGGATGAGAGAAAATTACATGTGTCAGAGATGCGAATGTTAAGGTGGATGTGTGGTGTGACTAGACTGGATAAAATTAAGAATGAGTATATCAGAGGAAGTTTGAAAATAGCACCAATGACAGATAAGTTGAGGAGTAATAGGTTAGCATGGTATGGGCATGTCATGAGGAGAGATGAAAACCATGTAAATAGAAAAGTGTTGAGTATGTTTGTGGACGGATATACGAGTAGAGGAAGACCGTAAATGGTATGGATGGACTGCGTGAAAAATGATATGTGCGAAAAAGGTGTGAATACTGAAATGAAATTTGACAGGATAGAGTGGAAAAAGAAAACATGTTGTGCCGACCCTACTTAAGTGGGATAAGGGTAATGATGATGATGGTTATACAAAAAAATGTTAGTTATTAGAAAGCAGGGATTATCTAGATATAATAATACAAGACAAAATGGTTTTAAAATACAAAAGGAAAAAATGTATAGACGGTGTATAAAACTAATATTTATAATATAGTCTCTCACTTTTTTTTTTTTTTTTCCTCGAACTGACTACGCTATTGACCCTGCAGGGTCTTCACAGCTTCACCGGACTAATAGTCTCTCACTTTAAAAAGATATTCAGTCATTAAAACTCGACACCGGAACATCTGTGTTAGGAAAGTACTTAAACACATAAAACTGTTCTTAAAACTTCAAACACTATAACAGTATTTACAAGGATGCTACTCACGACAAAGAACTTAATATCGTACGAGCAGGTTAGAATGGTAGCATGATCGTTCTAACGTATCTCAATGTTTCAATTAAATACAAGCAATAGCTGACTGCTGATATTTTTGCAGACATATAATAATAGTATTATTATATTATTTGTTTGAAAAATTGTTTTCTCTCGAGTTCTTGACTCGGTTTGGTTCCTAGCTCCCGCCCTGAGCCTGAAACATTCAGGGAAGAGGAGGTTCGGATTCCCTTGAATTTATGAACACGGTGTCTCCTAAAACTTTACTTATTATACATTTATTATACACACATGTGTATGGCTGCTTATTTTTGTAATATGTTTTTTTTTTTAAACTGACTACGCTATTGACCTAGCAAGGTCTTAACAGCTTCACCGGACTACTAAGGCGAGCGCTTAAGGCACTCAGCCGATTTTATTTGGGCAACTAGCTCAAGGGTGCACGACACACCTCGGCATGGGCTGTTGCCTGATACATGCAATTCGCAACCTATCTTTTTTTTAATGTGGGGAAATCCCTTATGGATACGTCACCCTCTCGGGGGAGAGGGTGAGTTATGTCCGACTCGCACAGACTAAAACCCCACGGTGTACGTCTGCCGCTATAGTTGGGGCGGCACGAGATCTCTATAGACTTCATCGTGCCGCTCCAGCGGTTGGCCCAGCAGCGAAATCGCCGCCGCCGGGCTTCGTCTTGTAAGGAGACAGCCGGGTACACACTGGCCGTCTCCTCCGTCCGCCGGAGCTGTGCAATGGAGCTAACCTAAGCCAAGCTAATTATTCATACATATATGAGTTATTGAAACATATATGTGTACCAAGCATACATACCTGAACAACTCTTATATACATTTCGTATCGGATAATTTTCTAAACTATTTCAGTTTTATAAGGGAAAAAATAAAACCCTTCCACTTTTATGTGTAAGCGTGTGTGCGTGCACGTATGTGGAGGTGATATGTGTAATGTTGTCGCAGTGATGTAAGATTTTGTGTCACTGTATCGCGCGAGCAGCGTACTCAAGGGCTCCAAGCCGAGGGAACGGACCTAATTTGTGATATGTATATGTTTATATTTGCTTCTAATTTATCTTTGTATGCTTTTTGCTACTACGTCTGTTGTGTCTATTACTATTGGGATGGTTTCTGTGTGTGTGATCCAGAATCGGGTTAGTTCTACTTTTAAGGGGTGATATTTACTAATCTTATATTATTATTATAATATTATCATTATTGTATGTCTGCAAAAATATAAAATAAAATTGTATTCTCGCTATAGTTATAATGAAATTGTAAATAACTGACATCGAGTTTCAATTCGTAGACAGTTCAATCTTCGTCTACCAAAGAAAAAGGTTACAATTGATTGATAGAATCGTTTAAAGAAAACTATTCTAGGTCATGATACCATTAGTTATCTTTACGAAACACGTATCGAATGTTATCGCTTCTCCGTCTATCTATTTAGAATAATTGATCGATTAGGTAAAAGCTGTATTTCTGTTACTAGTATTAGAACCAAATTCTCGTCGTCAGCTATTTGTCACATATGAGACTGATCAGACCAGCGTTTTGATCAATAAATAGTAGAATGATTCGCCGCGATGCGTCGAAATGGTTCGAAAATTAATCTCCAACCGGACTAAAAATTCGTGTTCAGATAAATTTTGTATTTTTAGGGATATATTTAGGATATAAACTAGAATCAAGAGCAGACAGAGATAAATAGAAAAACATAAATGCTTTTAAAAACCTAATATGTGTCTAAGCACAAATTTTGTTTTGCTTGGAGGCAGTAAGTGTGAACGTTCTATATCTGGATCATGAAATTTATTTCGTAGTTTGATAAAATATTCATTTAGTATTTACCGGTTTCGGCGACACTCGGCTCCGCGGCCTGTCAAAGTGATACGGAGCTTGAGTGCAAGCACTCCGGTAATAGCATGACCTAGTTAGCGCTAGCGATGCTAGTCTACTGGTATTTGTCTGTCAACAACTCGCTAAAGTTGCTATCACCAAATTTTAAAAATTTACTTCACGTGAGCAATATTTTATCCTATATCATTTGATACTTTTTCCATATGCCAGGTGACTCTTTAGACAGTAGCAATATTTCTGGAGAACACTAGGGACTCGATTCTCGTTCTAAATCAATTTATCAACCTATTGCTCAATATATGACCTAATTATCTAGATAAATACAACATTATACAGCACAGTGTCAATGACCGCCGGGTGATTTCACTTTCTTTTGAAAGGGAACGTGAGAACATCAGGAGCAAAATAAAAGGGCTTATTGCCCATTTTACTATCGAAAGTTATTAACTTCGGGTCGCCCATTGTAGCTATTGGCACCGTCATTGTACTTAGGTTTATTTATTTATTTTATGTTTCTAGTTATACTTTTGAAAGCCTTAGAAAAAAACTTTAGCTTAGGTTTTCTTGGTTGCTTATTAGTATTTGTTTTAATATTATTATTTTATATGTTAAATGTGACCATTAAGTATCATATCCTAAAATACTGCGAGTGTCTAAACAGTCACCTGGTATATTGACTATTCTATTGCGAATTAAAATAGTGGTGCTTGTTTTTTTTAAAACTGAAAGACATAATTTTCTCTTTCTTAGTATTTTTAATATTATTTTTATTCTAACATACCCTTAAGCTATTCGTTAACTTCCGTATATAACACAATAGTAAAATTAATGATGTTATTATTTAATCTAGTTAAACTATTAGATATTTATATTATCTCAGTATGTTTTTCAACATCTCTGACACTTAGCATTTTGCTAAGCAGCAGGGGAGGGGTATCTCCGGCTGAGTTGACCAGTCGGCTGGAGTTCAATGTTCTACGGAGAGAAACAGCCGAACAATCGTAGTGTACTCGGGCAGGCTAGCACGTTGGAGGTTTCCTATGGTTGGTCTTCATTACCAGTCCCCTTAGATGTTTATCAAGGTTAATTAGGATTAACCCGTTACCGGCTATTATTATTATTATATTAGGTCTAATACTATAATGTACTAGATAGTAAAGCTTTCATTTTATTGCGAAATCAAAGCAAAAAATCCTTAGTATTTGCTCTTCAATTTAGCAAAAGACTTTAATACTCGTGCAGAAAATGTGAAAGTTTCTCGTTAAATTGTAGTATGCAGCAACACAAACGAAGCTCGTCGCGAGCTCGGTCTTTTGTCTAACCCTCTGACACCTTAACAGGAATAGCTGGGTCGATGCGGCGCTTTCCCTTTCATTACTTATTTACTTGACATTTCGGCGACATCGCCATTTTTCGCGCACAATAAAAGTTACCTACATTTCTTTTGAATCGTAATATGATTTTATTAAAATGTAAATTAAATGTAGGTATGTTTTTGTGTACGTTTTATAAATCTAGGTACGTTACAGTATTAATAATATCTTTTTTTCTTTCTCTAATATATTTTACAGAAAATTTATTTGAAAATAGTTGTACCCGCGGCTCATTACTTATTTACTTGACATTTCGGCGACATCGCCATTTTTCGCTCACAATAAAAGTTACCTACATTTCTTTTGAATCGTAATATGATTTTATTAAAATGTAAATTAAATGTAGGTATGTTTTTGTGTACGTTTTATAAATCTAGGTACGTTACAGTATTAATAATATCTTTTTTTCTTTCTCTAATATATTTTACAGAAAATTTATTTGAAACTAGTTGTACCCGCGGCTTCGTCCGCTTGGTATCTAATGTAAAAAAACAGTGACCAATAAAATCATCGGCATGTACTCTGCTAACCCTTTTACTAATCTATTATTCTCTCGTACTTAAGTCGCATCGTCATTAAAATTACAATAATTTTTGATAGAGTTAACCGATTTTAACGAAATCAAGACTAAATATTACTCGGGGATATGATTTATGATTTTTTAGTACTTCAGCAGTGATGCGTGTTCATACAAACAGAGAGATAGATAGACAGTCATTTCTAAAAATGATTAAAATGTATTTTATTCCTTATTCCAAGAAGTCTGCAAAACTTTTTTTCACAAATACTAGCGGACCCGGCGGACGTTGTCCCGCCCTGTTTATAATAAAATCATTGATAAATTATATACCAAAACCTTCCACATGAATCATTTTATCCACTGGTAAAAACCTCATGAAAATCCGTTTAGTACTTTTTGAGTTTATCGCGAACAGACAGACACGGTAGGGGACTTTGTTTTACTATGTAATGTATGTATATATTATGTAATTCTAATCTACTACACACAGATTGGTATTGATATTATAAAGCAAGACTCACCTTAATGTACAGATGCATTATACTTAAATGCCTATAAATATAATTCGTCTGTACGTGTGTATGTGACTGAACTCCTTCCAAAAGGCTGGACCGATTTTTAATTAAAAAAAATGTTGTGTTTAAGTAGTTTCCTGGATGGTTTAGATTGATAATTGAACCTTGTAGGTGACGCTGTGATCAGATTCCAGGATTTATTATTTTCCGGGCAGGACAATGTCTGCCAGACCCACTACTTAAAATTTCACTTCACAGAACTAATATATCATTTTCATAGGCAAGAATATTAAACCATATTAGTATGTAATTCGTTCCATATCGCATGGTTTCATTCTACCATATTAAAGTAACACTAGTATCTAAAACAAATTGTAGTAGTTTATTAAACTTCTCAGGTTATTTCCTGCAACATAGCGTAAGTTACTCACCTTGGTCTCTAACTAAATTGCAACGCTAGTCAATTCCGCGGTACTTTGTGACACTTTACTATAAATAATACTGTCAGAAAAGCTTGTAATCTTAAAATTTAATTTCTTTTTTTTATGTGCGGAGGAAAAAATATAATAAAGATTTAAAGCAAAAATATACTTTGCTTAAAAAATGTGTTTGTAAATAATATTATCCGTTTACTTTCCGTCTCCTATACATTATACACGTTACACCGCTTGCTCCACTTTTTCACGGCAAGTAAACAGATATCGCAGTCCCGTAGTGCTTATAAAAATCGTAATTTTTAAAACTTTAATAACACCAGGGAGGTGGAGAGGCGTGCCTCCGGCGTTCTCACTGACCGAACGAAACGCAACAATGCAAGCACCGTTACTTCACGTCAGTTTTCTGTGAAAGGGTGGTACTACCCCGAGCGAGCCGAAACATTCATGCTGAAACCAGTAATAGTTTCAGCGTGGCTCTACCACCTATAAATATTTAAATGACAGTATCGTGACAATTTATTTTTTAGCTAGGCGCAAGCTCTCCAATATGTGAAATAAAGAAAACATGTTTTATTCATTTTAAAAATTACGTTTATTCTTTCGTACAATACATTATACTAAAATTTTTAGATACTCGGAATAAATAACTTCCTATTTGTGTGTACTATATAGGATTTAGACCACAATCTCACAATCTCACATGATGTTAAACTGACGAAGCGATCTAAGATGGTTAACACGCTAATACTTATGGGAACTGGCTGTACAGCTGCTGGGACACACCTATAGGGGCTTGGTGACAATTTTCAACTGGTGGAAGCTAGACAGGCAGCATTAGAAAAAGCCCTACTACCATGTAAAATAATTTACTAACTGAACTTATGTTTTTTCAGAATTTATTAACATTTCTGCAAAGAGTGCCTTTCAGACAAATATTCAAGCGCATCACGATTCTATGGTGAAATCCATACATTCAAATACACGGTACCAGTTCCGTTGTATCCCTCAAATTACCTTGACATTGATCCTGACCTATTCTCACCCACTGGACTAGTTAACCCGCAGGTCTAGACTGTATATAAATACGCGCTTAACGTACTCTAAAATTAGCTAATACAATGTATGCCCTGAACAGATATTTTCTTATACATTCACTTATTGTTAACAAATATTTTCTATACTTGTAACTAGCTGTAGCTGGGGCTTTGTAGGCGTTTGTTGTTTGTACTATTTCTTGTAATGAATAATTGTGTTATAACACATGGTTGGATAAAATAGTATCTGTTTTCAAATATCTATATATACCGATATTAATGATTCAATGTATTCATCTTTGCTTCCTTCATCAGAGGGGAGTGGGATATTGTTTCAGTGCATATACTCTTTTCAGTAATGTCATTACGACTTGTTAAAACGAGCTGATCCTTGGATTGCGTTCATGTGAATGATTATCCCTGTTATTGTGATGTTGAATAGGCGGGCGTTGAATATCTCTATGGGTGTTGGTGCTTCACCAGACCTGTCAGGCCCGCTTGTTCGGCGTTGTGGCCTCCTGCGGCTGCGGCGATCATTGGATTTTTGATCTTATCTTTATCTTTATGGTCATCGCGGAGATCGGCTTCGGTTGCTGGGAAGCCTCTGACGATGTAGGTGGAATTACACTAGTTGTAAGGGTTTCTTATATGCCTTTTCGGCTGTTCGTGCCGCGATACATCGCAGTTGCGCGTCGTGACAGGCGCCACTAGATTTCCTGATGCTCACGTCTTGATCATCATAGGCACTGGATTAAAGTTGGCTGTCTTATACCCGGAATCAACGGTCTAGGCGACGGTGCACCTCACCGGTTGCGGGTCTCCCACTTGAACACTGGGCACAATAGGGAATTATATGATAGATGAGTTCCTCCGCAGTTAGTGCTGGTTGTCAGCTCCTCCCTCGGGCGTTCACATTGGTGCTAGAGTTGAAGCCCCCTGCACCGCAAACAGGCTATCAGAAGGTAATAATTATATGCGGATAGCCTGAGCAATAACCGATGATATAGTGCCGACTCTCTCTTGCCTCACTACGCCTTGATCCTAATACCCGGCGTCAAGCGAAATTTTTAGATCTATTGGCCGTCGTAAGGACACGTAATCTTCTTAGAACACAGTGAAAAATGCAGTTTGGTTTTTCTTCCAGTCCTTTGATCAACCGGAGGCATACCAGGTCATAAATTTTTCACGAAGAGTCACTCTGTCAGGGCTGAGTGGGAAAACCAACTCACCACCTTTTCCTTCTCTAGGCTTATGAGATAGAGATACATTGTGAGGTATGCACGAGAATCTGTTGGACGCTATATTAATTAATGCACTGCAATGCCATCTAGTGACAGTTCATAGTAAAATAGATAGCATAAAACTATCTACATAAGAAGATGTTTTGGCTTGACAACATTCTAGGTAATTTTTCAACCAATGTTGATATTAAATAAATATTGTATACTAACCTCAGATATAAAATAACATCCAGAATATGTCATCTCAGGTCACAGACAGGTCACAGACATCAAATTTACGTTTAACTAAAGTTATATTGATTAAAAAATAATTAAGGAAGTGATATAATTATTTTTAACAATAATACAGTAGTAAGAAAGAAGTGCGACTAATCAGAACCCGATCTAATTTGTGGGTGTTTTGTTTTCATAGTTCTATATGAGTCTATACCGACCTTTGAATGAATACAAGTTACCTTACCAACAAAAATGAAGAAATAAACAGAGAGAAAAACAAATTGTTAGTTCTAAGACAAGTAACATGCCGAGTCGCGAAGTAATAAACGTGGAAAAACATTTTCTTCTCCAACATTAATACTACTTTTCTTATTTCATGTAGATACCTACTTATACAGAAGCACGTTTATTTATTTACAAAAGTTTGGGTTATTACAAAAAAATACATTATGCTCGCAGTGTAACTTTATTGTAATTCCAGTTTTTATAAAAATGTTTGACAGTATGATGAATGCTTGTTTGTTTACTGTACGACAAATTTAATAGAAATAAATGGGTATGTATAAGATTAAAACTTCATAAAAATAAAATACAGCCAAACACCACCTGGTGTCGACTTATATTAAGATGGATATGGATCTTTATGAAAAACGCTTAGGTGTGTTAACTTTTACGATGATTAGGCAAATGGTATTGGCGTTTATCGACCTTAAATATCCGAATACTCATTTTCATATTTTCCAAATTTTATTTTTAACACGTAAAGCTCGTCAGCTTCTACTAAACAAAATAGGTAGAAAAAAGTTGAGAAACAGAGGAGATAAATGTACTTTTAACTGTTTTGTCTTTCTACCTATGTATATGTTATGATCATCATCAGCCTGTTAGATATCCACTGTAAGACTCTTCCCGGAGGAAGCTATGGACCTAATCACTACGTACCACGACGTATTGGCGATTTCAAACACCGAGAAATCGAGTTCTATAATTCCCACATACCGCAGTACTACAAAAACAATTTGCGAATGATGTTTTTCTTCAACTTCATGTTACCAATTTCAATTACAAATTGTACGTTAATTCAGAAAAAATCGTTGGTACATACCGGGATTTAAATCCCACCGGTCAAACGACTCTAAACCACTACTTTTATATTTATATATAAAAGGGCTGCTAACTAACTAACTAACACTAACACGCAGTGGAACCCCTGTCCGTTAGTGGTATCCACCGCAAAATACGAACCCGTACCGACTACCAGCATTTGCCCGCAACTTCCTCCTCCTAGAATAGTTACTTTGGGCTAACTAACACGCAGTGGAACCCCTGTCCGTTAGTGGTATCCACCGCAAAATACGAACCCGTACCGAACGCTGTGCGTTATAAAAGACGTCCGCGACATATCTTTACCGACCCTCCCGATGAAATAACGGCAGTGAACGATCAGTACCAGTCTGTCTCTCTAAATAGAGCATGCTCACGCCCACGCCCGCGTTATCACAGATCACGCCACCGTAGTCTGGGGTAAATTTCGCTCCCGCACACCAGACTAGGTCCGTTCCCTCGGCGTGGAGCCCTTGAGTACGCTGCTCGCGCGATATAGTGACACAAAATCTTACAACACTGCAACAACATTACACATATCACTTCCACACACATGTACGCACGCACACATGCTTACACATGAAAGTGGAAGGGTTTTTATTTTGGTTTTCTCTTATTGAACTCAAACAATTTAGAAAAATTATCCAACACAAAATACATATAAGAGTTGTTGAGGTATGCATGTTTGGTACACATATATGTTTCAATAACTCATATAAGTATGAATATGTAGCTAAGCTAAGCTTGGGTTAGCTCAGATAGGTCGCGAATTGCATAAATCAGGCAACAGCCCAAGCCGAGGTGTGCAGCGCACCCTTGAGCTAGTTGTCAAAATAAAATCGGCTGAGTGCCTTAAGCGCTCGGCTTAGTAGTCCAGTGAAGCTCTTAAGATCGTGCTAGGGCAATAGCGTAGTCAGTTCGAAAAAAAAAGCAACGGAAGCTTTCAAAAGGAAAAACAAAAACCGATTTTAAAACATTCTTCATTGGTGCTCCGCTTCTACTGCTTATAGCATGATGATATATAGCCATCCGCGATAAATTAGCTATCTAACACTGAAATAATGTTTCAAATCGGACCAGTAGTTCCTGAGATTAGCGCGTTCAACCAAACAAACAAATTCTCCAGCTTTATAATATTATTCTATACTAATATTACTGCCCTTCTCTCTCTTCATACATATATATTGTAACTTTAATTTATGCCATCTGTTCGACAAGCTCCATTGAAATGCATCTACGTAATTACGCATCTAGCCACAAACAACACTGCGCGGTATTTTCAATTTCCCGATAAATAATTAACGGACTAATTTAATTGTAAAAGCGTTTACCAATAAAACAAAGAAATGAAATTATTATATTTCGTATACCTTCATTTAACTAATAATACTAGTAATTCTTATGTGTATAATATACTAATACAGGTTGTAAGTGTCCATTGTACATAGGATTTAGAAAGTAGGTCCGTCTTTTAGCTTCAGAACTCTTATCGAAAATAACCCATCATTCTTTAATAAATGTCAAAGGTAAGAATAATTACTGCGGGTTATCTATAGGAGATAGTCTTCGTGGAATTTTCTACAGACCTTTTTATAGATTCCATAACAAATTATTTCGTTGTATCTAGTCTTCGTGGAATTTTCTACAGACCTTTTTATAGATTCCATAACAAATTATTTCGTTGTATCTCACAGAGTTCAGCCAGCATTAGCAATGTAATCGTCCGAAAAATACTGTTTACGATTTGATTAACATACATTGAGTTTTCTCTATTACGTATAAGTATATTGTACACACAAATACTCCAGATCCTTGTCCCATGTTATTAGTGAAAGCCATATCTACGCCCATTATGTAGTTTAATAAGAACTTAAGACACAAATAGAGACACGCGAATAGCAACTTTATAATATTTGAATTAAGCATCAAAAATATTTAAAACGTTTATTTAGTAATATGATTATTAAGAAACAAAAGAGATTTCTACCACTAATTATGTAGGTGTTACAAAATGTATTATTTTCTCTCAGCTTGTAATTAGGACTATCAAACAGCATAGGTAATGTGCTTAAATGGAAAAGGATGAAAATGAAGCATAATTAATGATCACTGCTACAGAGGTTTGGATTAAGAAACTGATTTAGAAGCTTGTTTATTACGAGCTCGTACTAACGACTTTGTTTGTGTAAATATGGTTTTATTGTTCACTAGCTTTGGCCACGGCTTCACTTACTTCGGGAAAAATACTTTTTTTTTTTATTATCACGGCATAATGACTGCCATGTGCCTGATGGTAAGCACAGTACAATCCAAAAACAATGGTGACCACCGAGTGACACAATATCCATCGCCGGTCGCCGCTGTCATGCCGGCCTGCGAAATGCTGGATATGCACAGGCTGATCCCGAAACGCGACCCGCAGAAGCGAATCACTATGACGGGCTTTTTCGCCATATACATGGTGGTTGCGACCCAGTCAGGCTGTAAAATCCTACCACCCCGCTTTCGCCATTGCCTCGTTCGTTATTCAGCAGGGTGCACCACGTGCAGGTGAGGTTGGCTTGGTGTCTCAAGTTCTAGATGTTATTCGACACTCCTTACACCCCCTGGTTTGGTTCTGGTTGAAACGTACCGTGTATCCTTTTTTGTACTCTTGACAACAATTTCGTGATAATCGAATAACTAGTAAGTTAAAGCGTAACAAAGAAGTATACAAATTCACATTCAAATTTATAATATTAGTTGGGATAGGATGGAAACTGAGATTTAGCTGTAAGTTTGGGGTGTAAGGGGTGTCGAATAACATCTAAGACTCGAGACACCCAAGCCAACCTCACCTGCACGTGGTGCACCCTGCTGAATAACGAACGAGGCAATGGCGAAAGCGGGGTGGTAGGGTTTTACTGCCTGACTGGGTCGCAACCACCATGTATATGGCGAAAAAGCCCGTCATAGTGATTCGATTCTGCGGGTCGCGTTTCGCAATCAGCCTGTGCATATCTAGCTATTCGCAGGCCGGCATGATAGCGGCGACCGGCGATGGATAGTGTGTCGTTCGGTGGTCGCCATTGTTTTTCGATTGTGCTGTGCTTACCATCAGACATAGTGCAGTCCTTTTGCCGAGCTACAACAAAAAAATAAAAATAATAGTGGCTTTTTTTATTACTACTTATGCTCATACAACAACTTTACCAACGCTATGTTAAAGTATAATCATTAGCGTATAGCTCCTATATAAAAGCGTAATGATATTAACCTACATAATACTCTGAAAAATCCTTTATGTACCAGTTTCGTGAAATTCGGTTTAGATGTCTCGGAGATTAGCACGAAAAAACAGCGGACACTTCAATTTTATTTATATGTTAGGTTTATTAATTTTAAGAAAAACTGGCTGGTTTCTAAAACTGTATGTGTAACAACTACACTTTGCGAATAGGCAACATGGAACATCAATTATTGAACCGAGAAGATATAAGAGAGATTCCGCTTGAGAAGTCCTTTTATGTGATGAACATTGTTGATAATTCCTTATATAACAATACTAGCTGACCCACACAACTTTGTCTGCATGAAATTGGTTACCTACCGGTTTCAGTTGTAACTACAAACTCGAAAAATCTTAAAAAACTTTGAACCCGATTACTTCGACTCACACCAATTCCAATTGTGAAACCATATAATTCAGACCCACTCCAACAATAGCTAGTTGGTTTAATGAATCACTTACACATGTATGGAAAAAAAATCGGCGAGGCGGACATAGCGCATTCAGCAACATCAATAATTTCGTTTTGTTTAAAATACGAATGACCGTTGAATCATTTGGATATTGTTCATAAAATATATTAAAACTGCGATTAAAAAATGGGAGGTAAAAATTTAGGGTTGTAGGTATATCCTGAGGGAATAAGGAAAAAATACAAAAAATAAAAATGTGAAAAAAAAATTAAAACAAAATCTGGCTACGGACACCCTAATTACTTAGAGGTATAAAATGTAATTTACGACCTACCAAATATACGTTTAAAATTTCATAAAAATCGGTCTAGCCGTTTCGAAGAAGTTCAAACACTAACACCGTGACACGAGATTTTTATATATTAGACTAGTGGGCCTGGCAGACGTTGTCCCGCCCTGATTATATAAAAATCCTTGACAAATTATATACCAAAATCTTCCTCATTAATCACTTTATCTACTGATGAAAACCGGCGGTGAAAAAGACGCGGCAGGGAACTTTGGCCGCTCTGAATATAGCGCTAAGTTCGGGCTTTACGCGTAATTTAGTCAATAGTTTAACACAAAAAAAGTTAAAATATTATTACACGTATAACGAAATTTGTTTTTGCAAATATATTCAGAGCGTTCAAAAATTTTGGAGTTGACTATAGATTATATAAAAAATAAAATAAGAATGGCTGCCTGAGGTTGTGCAATTTTTTGTAGCAAATGTTGAATGAAACATGCAATTATAAACTAGTTGTTCGATTAGTATCTTTACTTATTTCTCAACTTAATGGTTTATATAGTATACGTATATATGTGTTGTTTTAAAATAGTATTTATTACGATACATATTGGTCTTTCCAAATACACTATATATACACTATGCTATAAATTATTATATAAATAAAATAAAATAATTATTTGTTTATTGAACTAATAAATCTAATATTTAAGGTTCAGAATCCACTTAATTTTATTAACAAAGAATTATCGAAAAAATTTAAAGCTAATCTATACAATTTAATTAATTGACTGAGATGAATTTATTAGTTGTAGAAATTTCCAACCCTAAAATGTATCTTGGAACAACATCACAGCACTTTGAATGTTACTGAGTAAATAGAACGATGTAAAAGCTTAGTTTTCCCAACTAGGACAGGAAGAGGTAGGTGGGTTTAACGAGTTAAGCCGCGATGCATAACTTTACAAAGAGGAGTAGGGTTTCATACGACAGCTTTGATCTCTACGAAACTATTGGAAATTTTCTATGACATTGGCTCAATTCACGGAACAAAGAGATAAGTTCTTGTCTCTTTATTCCGAGGGCTCAACTGTTTCTTTGTGATAATGCCGCTTATGACAGAAGCAAAAACTTCCTAAATTTGGATTCGTAGAATTAAATTATTGACAAACCTTATTAAATTAGATTTTTGGTTTATTGTAGGTTAACAATGAAGGCTGCTTTCGGAAATTATTTAAAAAATATGTTTACTATTTATGTATGTATATACAAATAGGCGAAAAGAACCCAGTATTATTTGCTCTTCCATTTATGAACCGAAATTTCTAAAAAACAGAAACTAAAAGTCTGACAAAAAATCTCAATAAAGTTCAAATTGTTTTATTTTATGAATTACCGTCGACTTTAGACGGCTACTATTTAACCTACCTAGGGCTTGTTTGCTGTGTAATGTCGACGAAGAAATAGTGAATTCTAAAAAAAATATTAAACGTTAATAAGTTTGTGTCTTTGTGTGTGGAGAAAAATTGAAAAATAAGACTAAATAAAGAAATGAGTATAAATATATTTTAGGGTAATATTTTATACCTTTATTTTAAAACTTACAGGAGTCTACATTGGTACACTCAATCATAAATCTGCATTTAATAAAGACCACAAAATTGCTCGATATTAAACGATATCACATTTGCAGGTAACGCTACGTAAGTTTACTGGTACATAAACGAATTAATAGACTGCGAATGATCATAAAACCTTCGTAAAAACATTGTTTGTACGGAAATATACGGGTACAGTAACGATCATTCTTATCGTAACAGTCTTTTTATTTATTCGCATATTCAATCATATTACGTACTATATAAATATGACTAGGATTTTTACTTACATTGTGGATTTAAAAAGATTATCCTAATATGTAATAGTCATTTATCTTTTTTGTTGTTTTATGTTTTGTTTTATGCCTTTTTTTATGCATAAGTTTTTTAGTTTATATGAAACACTTTGTGAACTAATGCTAGGTGTCGGCCTTGTCAGACGCTTATAGTGTTCCGGAACTATAACAGTATAGGTTATATATTTATTCAAAAGAAACGTGTTATACTGAACATTGACCTCGATATTATATTTCAGGAGGAAATTTGGAGCACATCGTAACAAGATGATGGATTGTTATTCCATACGCTCTAGAAAGTTTCCACAATCATTTTTCACTGGAACGTTTTTTTTGCGTGATGACATTGCAATGTTTTGAATTATAACATTAATGCTTTATTACCTTATAATATTAAATTATAGTCTAACTTAAGGATTTAAACTTTAGCACTAAAATGGCTGCTTGAGTTTGAAAACAGCTAAATTTAATCGACACAATATTCCGCGATTTTATTCAAAGGATACTTTGACTTTTGAATATTGACAATAGATAAAAAGACTATTATTTAAAAAAAACAAAGAATAATGAACCGCATTCAAGAGAACACGAACTCAAAAGAGGAAAATAATAAATTATTCATTGTCTTTATTGAAATATATATTTACGATCCAATTTCAAAATTCAAATATGTATCAACTACTACATACTTCTTATAGTCGGCGCTAAATCTCTATGTCTTTATGTAAAAGATAAAATACATTTACTTATTTATTTATTAAAGAGTATGTCAGATTTTCACTCTTTGTGTGATGTAAAATTCAAATTGGCAAAAAACCCCATCCATATCCAATCGGATCAGTAGTTTTTGAGATAATCGCGGAAATACAAACATCAAATTGGCAAAAAACCCCATCCAAATCGGATCCGTAGTTTTTGAGAAAATCGCGGATATACAAACCCACGGATCGAATACAGAACCTCCTTTTTTGAAATCGATTAATAAACTAAAATAGAATTGATTACTCTTTAATGATGTAGGACTTCCCAGTAAGTGTTACGAATTGCATCAAACTTGGATTTTGCCATTCGTTGGTTTTGGTTTTTTTGGCTAATTTGGTTTCGATAGAATATTTATTAAGAAATACACAAGTATTTCTAAGTATAAATACCAATAAGGGCGTGAACTATTCCTTCACAGTAAACTGAGAAAGATCGTCATGTGATACTCGGCGTCATTAACACCTGATAGAAAACGACGTATTGAGTAAAATTCACAACACGTTGAGCCAGAGAAATGCACCAAACCACACAGCCTTACATAATAAAGAATATTTACAAATCTAACCGATATAGAAAACAATTACCTGTACTTCTACACACCTTCCACCTATAGTAGAATTAATTGAAAGAACAAAAATTTGTCATGAATCTATAAGAAATATGTTATTTTCAAAAATACCAATTTTTACAAAGTTATATTATACCTATTTATTACATAACAATACTTTAACATCTTCAAGTAGTATGCGATACTTACTTCGATGTTCGTACGACAAAATGTTGTAACGCAAAGAGATAAATCATACATACAAATAGGAGAGCTCCGCAACTTGACCTACTTGCTCTAACTCATCCAAACAAAGCTTCAATAACAACGGATCTTAAGTAAAACAACATTTCGTATGCTTTTAGGTAAATTCGTTCAGATGGATATTGATGTACTTTTATTAGGCGAAATAAAAAAAAAATTGTGCGTGTAACTATCACACGCGATTGAAGTAAAACTTTTAAATATTATTGTTTTTGTCAGCAAATAGTTTAGAAACAAATACATCAATTATTTGAATAAAAATAGTAAATTGAATTATAATAAAAATCATTGAATATAATTAATTATTTATAACTATATGGATGCGCGACCGTCCTGCCATCTAGTTTAATGTAAGCAAAGTAACAACTTAAATCAAAGCTTCATTATCTGTAGTGCCATCTATCAGATAATTCGGAACTTAAATAACACAGGAAATATTATTAGCAACTCTTTGTTATATAGTAAATGAAATATAGAAAAGTGCGAACAGATTACTATGATAAGTAACGAATTAAATTCATTATGATTTAATAGAAGATTTGGTTATGTTTAATTATTATCTAACCGGGTGGTAGAGAAGCGTGACGACATATTGCTGTAACGGACTTCCGTTGCATTGTCGTCCAGTTACCTCCTAGTCGCGCCTAAAGAAGTTTTACTCCAAAAAGAAAGGTGTCTCTTTCACTTATATGTTTGTATATGAACATTTTTGTTTTCAAAATCTACATCACTTATTATTATTACTCTTTCTTTTGGGTAATTTATCAGTGTAAAAATATTAATGTATAGTAATTGGTATTCCCACTCGGTTACACGTAGGTTTGTTAGTATTTGTTGTTATTATACTTTTTGTAGTAAATCATTGAGTTATAGCGAAGCGGTATAGATATCGCAAGGTAGCCACTTAGTGGTGAGTTATATTGAAACTAAAATCTGCCTGGACAATCAAAAATTTCATGGTGACGTGTGGAATGTTATTGGCATTTTTCAACCTTATACATACAATTTATATGTATTACGTTTATATCTATACTAATATTATAAACCTGGAGTGTTTATTTGTTTGGTTGAACGCCCTTATCTTAGATACTACTGGTCCGAATTGAAAAATTCTTTCAGTGTTAGATAAATTATTTATCGAGGAAGACTATAGGCTTATCATCACGCTAAGACCATATAATAGAAGCTGAGCACCAATGAAGAGTGTTTCAAAATCGGATTTTTTTACCTTTTGAGAGCTTTTGCTACGTGTGAGCGATAGCCCAAAGTAATTATTCCAGGCGGACGAAGTCGCGGGCACAAGCTAGTGTATGTATATGTAGGTACTGGGGAAACGATTTAGAACATTTCCCTCCTCTATTTCTCAGCCCATTTTCTTCATCCTTTTTATTTTGTTACTGTTGGCAAGCTTTAGTCTTTAGGATAAAAAATGGAAAACATTTTTTTTTGTATGGTCGAAGTTCGGCCACTGGACGAGCACTCATATGTATAGAGTTATAGAATTTTTCTGAATATTTGTCAAGATCGATTTTTAAACAGAAAGTGATTTTTTGTTCATCCTTCATTTTTTGAGCCATTTTTGCTTCTGTGTATTTTTATCATATCATGATACTACTTCGCTGGCTTTAAGTTATTTCTGTTAAAATTTATCAACGCTGATTAAAGGAAAAAACTATGGAACTAAACCTATGGGAAAAATAATATTGGTCTAATACTTTAAAATGACTAGCAAAGTTAAAATAGTTTCATCTGTTTCGGAGATAAGTAGACAAAAACTATAATTATATGAGCAGAAAATAATTTCTAAATTAGTTCTTAGTATATCTCTATTTTATTATTTGAGTACTCCCTTATTCTCATGGTAAATATTTACTAAGACTATGAAAAATCTACTTTTCTTATATTAACTAATATTATAAACGCGAATGTGAGTTTGTTTGTTTGTAACGGTTAAATTAAATTAATTCATTATGACATCTTGGATACACGTAACTAGAGGTCGATAAAAAGATTAGGGGTAGAAAGTTAAAAGGTACTTGTCATACAGGACTTGAAGAAATATTCATTAATGTGACCGCAGCCTCGAACAAAAGTTAGTAAATTATATATTAAAAACATACATCTTTTATAACTTCGTGTATGATGTTTGTTACGTACCTGCCGTAACAGTAATAGTTATTTTATTACATATATTTTATTATTGTTTTTATTTTACATTTGGCTCCGGTTTATATTGTACTGTGGTAAACATCGGAGCATAATCTGTGGATAGTTCGTAAAAGGAATGTAGTTGGCGGACCTTGCTGCACGACCATTGGTGCATGCGCACGAACACCACTACCAGCGTCACCACGTCTATTATTCAAAATCTACTAACAACAGTTCTGTGAATGGACTTACACGAAATTCACGAATTTTTCCTGACAGTTTTACGAGCCCTAAAACTTAAATATTCGCGAAATACCCTATCGTGCAATCGTGCTGTACACGGAACAAACAACCAGCGTCTTGGATACTCTGTATCAAGAATACTGCGGCTCGACACCTCGACTAGAAAGCAGGTACGTCACCACACTATTCCTACGGTACAATGTTATTAATTTGGAATACATTCCAATTTTTAAAGGAGTAAATGTCTATTGAGACAAATTATCTGCCACAGATGTTTCATAGTCTGGAGCGTAGACAATAAAACGAGAGTGATGTCAACATCACCTGCGCCCCTGTTTTACTCTGTCACGTGAATGACGTAGATACAACGTCTCTTTCAACATCGCCGTACACTTGTCTGCAGTCTTCCAAGACCCGGATAAATAAATGTTCATGACAGCTATAAACCTTACAAAAAGAGAAATCCTGCTAATCCTTTATCATTGAAGAATTGTGGTTCTGTAAACTTAACTAATACTTGTATTTACCAGTGGTGGATTTAGGTCTAGGCTCGTGAAACCCGAACCTAGGATGGTAGAATTTTCTAAACGGCTAAACTTAAAAAAAAGTATGTGGATTGCTTTTGCTGCGAATTACTAAAATATTTGTAGTTTAATTTTTTTAATGGTTTGAATGTTTTCTTTGCCCTTTCATCGGTTTTTATCAGGTTAATATTAGCATGTGAACTGGATAATTTCTAAATTTTATAAATTATCCATATCTTTTATATACAGTTTGTTGTATGATAATTTACAATTATATAGATACATAATAAAATAGACATTTTAAAGTTGCATTTTTTACAGATAATTACTTTCTCATAGAGAAAAAAGGCCTTGCGGGGTCTATGGTGTCATCAAATATAACCCGCCACTGGTATTAGCTGGCAACGCCCTGTTTCAACCTGTTATTGGAACTTGTTAAGAAAACAATTTTCAAACACTATTAGTGTTCATATCTGTTATATAAAGAACACCTATGCAAAATTTCATTCTAGTCCCATACGGGTCTTTGGGGATCCATGGCGCAATCTAAGTATTCGTATTTCACTACACTACAAGCTTTTGAAGTATTAAGTACACGCATGGATTTTTTTGTTTTGCTTTCCTAAAATTAATATAAATTATTTCATTAATTAAATATATGGTTTCTTCCTTATTCACCTACTTACGTCTCAATAGAAAAGTTTTTAATATTCTTAATTATATCACAAATGCTAATTATGTTAAAGAATCCATCTTCGAAATAAGACTCAGAATCACTATTCTAAACACATCGGATTATACTACGCCTTGTCTGTCGGACGGGATTTTCATTTCTTTTAATATAGACGACGTATTACGTACAGGTCGTGGTGATCAAGCGGTTTAACTGATTGAATATCAGTCTGATGTTGGCAGGTCCGAACCCTGGCATGTACGAACGAATTTTTCGGAATTCGCGTAAATTTACTAGTTTAAACTGGTAACACTATCAGCTGAAAGTGAAGGAAAACATCGCGAGGGAACCTGAATCTGAGAAATATTCTTAAAGTCATTCCATGCTTCAGGCTCACTAAATCCAAAAACAGTTTTTTAGGTAATAGTGTTAGGTTTTATAATAAAGTCCCAAAACACATTACCGATTTGCCTGATAGTGAGTTCAAGAACAATGTCAAGCGGGTTTTAATATCTAAAAAATATTATAGGGTGGATCAATACGTGAACGATTATGACGTCTGGAAATGACGCCCCTCTCTGTGCATCCACTAATAACGAATGTAAATATTTATGTTACTGTACAAATATATGACATGGAAAAATAAACCAGATCGAGTTTCTTGCCGGTTCTTCTCGATGACTGGGCTGTTTTCCGAACCGGTCATAGCTTTGGCGTTCATAAGCGCCTTCTCAGGGCCTAAATTGAAGAAAGTATATTTTGATTTTGAAAGCACCGCCGTATATGGGAAAGTATAGAACTATGGATTTGAAATCGCCAACACGTCGTAGGCCGGCGTGGTGATTATACCCGCACTTTCCATCGGGTGGAGGCTTATAACGCTGCAGGGAGTCTCTTACAAAATGATTGACTCTTTCAATTTATTGAATGCGGTAGTTATATAACACAATAATATTTTCTTTCCGGAATAAATTCAGTTTATAATTTATACACAGGTGATTCAGCAAAAATATAATGATGATAGAAATGACTTTTTTTTTTTCTGTAAACTTTAAAAGAAGATATATAACAAATACGAGTATTTCGATGTATCAAAGAGATTTACGAAACGATCATCCTCTTTATTAGAAACCCATCGGGAAGCCCCACTTGACAAAAGTGGCTCTCGCGCGCTTTTACATTTCTGAAACGAATGTTGAAGCAATTGCTAAGTTTAAAGATCCAACACAAATGAGATAAACCAGACTATGTAGTTAATGCAAAATTAATAAATTATATCTTACTGAATCGTTTGTGAGAAATAAATAACAAATTTCATTGTTTAGAAGATTAATGATCTTTGTTAAAAATTAGCGTAATTGCTAATAATAATAATAGAAGATTAATGATCTTTGTTAAAAATTAGCGTAATTGCTAAATAATAGTTACTGTAATCAAGATATTGAAAATGTTCATCCTCTAATACCGATAACACAATTTAGTGATGATTCCATTATAACTATTGAAAATTGATTCGAAATATTTGTGCGTTAATTTGTGTAATTGTATCGAAACTTTTATCAGTAAAGTTGTGTTTCAGGATAAAGAATATTTATCAGAGTATTATGTTGGTTACATTCATTACGCATTTCTATAGGTATACGAGACGTAAAATAACATCGGTATTCGCCTATAGAGATTAAGTAGTAGTAAAAAAATTAAATTCAAAGAAGAAAGTAAAAAAAGACCACAATTATTCTAATCGTAACGTTACTTACGCTCTCACACTATCTCTCATCATGAAATAGTTAATGCAAAATTATTAAATTATACCTTACTGAATCGTTTGTGAGAAATAAATAACAAATTTCATTGTTTAGAAGATTGATGATCTTTGTTAAAAATTAGCGTAATTGCTAATAATAATAATAGTTACTGTAATAAAGATATTGGAAATGTTCATCCTCTAATACCGATAACATAATTTAGTGATGATTCCATTATAACAATTGAAAATTGATTCGAAATATTTGTGCGGTAATTTGTGTAATTGTATCGAAACTTTTATCAGTAAAGTTGTGTTTCAGGATAAAGAATATTTATCAGAGTATTATGTTGGTTACATTCATTACGCATTTCTATAGGTATACGAGACGTAAAATAACATCGGTATTCGCCTATAGAGATTAAGTAGTAGTAAAAAAATTAAATTCAAAGAAGAAAGTAAAAAAAGACCACAATTATTCTAATCGTAACGTTACTTACGCTCTCACACTATCTCTCATCATGAAATTTTTGAAACACGTTATCAGGGGTAGAGAAAAAAACATACCTTATAGAAAAGCTATACTGTGTCCGATAGTTAGACTAATTCTATAGTAACGCGAATGCAGCCGCGAGTAAAAGCTAATTCCCGATAAATTACGCAAGATCCAATAACATATTAAAACCGTTTTATACGACAATGAAGTCGCAGGCATCAGCTAATAACATGAATTACTATATACCTGAGTTCTTGGAAACAGCGCACCTGACCTGACTGTAATGTTATTTAAATATCTACTAATATTATTTACTAGCTTCTGCCTGTGACTTCCTCCGCGTAGAATAATTACTTTGGGCTAACGCTTACACGCAGCGGAAGCTCTCAAGAGGAAAAAAACCCAATTTTGAAACATTATTCATTGGTGCTCCGCTCCTATTGGTCTTAGTGTAATGATATATAGCCTATAGCTTTTCTCGATAAATGATCTATCTAACACTAAAATAATATTTCAAATCAGTACTTCCTGAGATTAACGGGTACATCCAAACAAACTTTATAATATTAGTATAGATTACTACTCTTCTTTCGTACTTACCTCGAGCCCTCATTCAAACTACAATAACTTTTGATAGAGTGGCCGATTATAAAACAAAGACTACGTTACTCTCGAAGATATGCTTTATGATTTGTGATTTGAGGTGTTATTGTGAACCCTGTACTTTAGCAGTGATGCGTGTTCATAAACAGACAGACAGAAAGACATTTTCAAAAATGACTGAAATGTATTCTATTGCTTTTTTCTAGTACAGACACAGATTTACATTCTTATATGTATAGAAGATGTGTAATATTAATTGTCAGTATGAGGATTTATAATTACGTTGTCGTTCTTAACACGTTGATAGCCAAACGGATTTATCATGGTTTGTCCGAAGAGCCAACATGAAATTTTCATTTTGCTATGCATATTATGATAAAATATTGTTTCCAGCAAATAATATGAGATATAAAATAATTTTTCAAGTATTTTTCGTATTGAGAGTCACCGGTTATATAATTAGAATGAAACCTAAAAAGTTGTAAGTTGAAATTTACAAGTGACGATTAGAAAAACTGAGCTACAAGTTATAAGAGATTAGGGACTTAGGATTGCTATATATCGACTTTTTTTATTAATATGGAAAATACGTTATTTATTTCTTTATTAACATATATCTTATAAATCTAATAGACTCACTAATTGAGGTCAGTGTGAAGCTTATATAGCCCTCATTCAAACTACAATAACTTTTGATAGAGTGGCCGATTATAAAACAAAGACTACGTTACTCTCGAAGATATGCTTTATGATTTGTGATTTGAGGTGTTATTGTGAACCCTGTACTTTAGCAGTGATGCGTGTTCATAAACAGACAGACAGAAAGACATTTTCAAAAATGACTGAAATGTATTCTATTGCTTTTTTCTAGTACAGACACAGATTTACATTCTTATATGTATAGAAGATGTGTAATATTAATTGTCAGTATGAGGATTTATAATTACGTTGTCGTTCTTAACACGTTGATAGCCAAACGGATTTATCATGGTTTGTCCGAAGAGCCAACATGAAATTTTCATTTTGCGATGCGTATTATGATGAAATATTGTTTTCAGCAAATAATATCAGTTATAAAATAATGTTTTAAGCATTTTCGTGTTGGTCACGTTTCGGGATCAGCCTGTGCATATCCAGTTTTTCGCAGGCCGGCATGACAGCGGTGACCAGCGAAGGAGAGATTCTCTCCCGGTGGTCGCCATTGTTTTTGGATTGTACTGTGCTGACCAACAGGCATAGTGCAGTCATTTTGCCGTGCCATAATAAAGTAAAAAAAAAAACTAGTTATAAGAGATAAGGAACTTAGGATTGGTATATATCGACTTTTTTATTAATATGGAAAATACGTTATTTCTTTCTTTATTAACACATATCTTAAAAATCTAATAGACTCACTAATTGAGGTCAGTGTGAAGCTTATATACAGATATGCACATCTTGCGCCATATTTTATTGCAGTAGTATCTCAACAAAAGAAACTGTGAGCAATCTGTACATTCACAGTAAGTCAAAATGCATATATAATTTAAATAGTTGGCACTGATATTTCCTGAAAGAGTAGTGAAAGGTGTTAATATCAGCAACCTTGTTATCGTCTAATTGTATAATTTAAAAGGACTGAGAGGCGACCACATGTTTGATTTTCAAAAACGTTTTGGGTTAAAATTCTGAATTCGTCGAACCTTTTTAGGAACATTTAAATTTAGTTAATTTAATACATTCGTTACTACAACCCCATGAGAAAATTAACGTACTAAACGAAGATCCAAGAACTTTCGACGATTTCGTAGCTATAGTAATTTAAAGTGTTTTAATCGAGTATTGTAGTCCGCACGGTATGCACAACTCTAGTCTCAGCGAGCAACAAATTTAGTAAAGTTACGTTCCTATATACGATTGACATGAATATTATAATGAGAATTCTAATTGCTTGATGCTTCTAGAATGTTTCTTGCCAAAGTTTTATAAAGATGTATTTTTTTATATTACAGAAATCTTTACACATGCTCTTAATGAACCCGCACATTTGCCAGGCTTTAGATATCGTGTTATTTATGCGTTCAGTGAACTACAGCTTGTTATATAACTCTATTCCTAAATCTCTAGGACCTTATTAGTCTGCAAAACGACGGTACCTATCGAGTTACTGGAAGGAATTACATTTTTTTAAATCACGTTTTAAGAGACTTTAAATCGCTTTGGAATAAAATTTAGTAAACTAAGTTTTTTTTTCACTACATATTATAAAACAAAAACCTCCGCCGTGTCTGCCTGTCTGTCTGTTCACGATTAACTCAAAAACTACTGCGTAAATTTTCATTAATAGATAGAGTGGTTCACGAGAAACGTTTAGGTGAATAGTTTGTTCTGATTTTTTGGAAATTGATTGATATATAACGATAAATGCTGGAAGTGTCGGAAAAAGTCAAGCCGGCTGGAAGCTTTCGTCGAAAACGCTGCCTAATCCCTTTTAGATATAACAAAACAATTGAGATAATAAACAACACACACGAATTCACGGGAATGAGCTAGTTACTCTATATAATTTTAACTCATCCGCTCTTTGATCACATTAAATTCGTTGAAATGACAATATAACTTAGGCATTAGTATTCTCGTTTCCTTCTCACTATTAATACGACATTCTTAGTAACTTTACTTCGACAAGGTAATTTGTGGTAACGTTTCGACATCGGCCTCCATCACCCTTAGAACTGCTATTTTATAGGCCAAACGTGTCAGCTGTTCAACGCGGCTATGAAACTATATAATAGACCACTTCATTTTTTATACGTAATACATCACGTAAACAGGTGCTATTTTGTATAGATTTTGTAAATAAAAAGGGCTAGAAATTACAAATCCTAATTAATATTATAATTGCGAATTTGCCCGCACATTTGCCAGGCTTTAGATATCGTCTTATTTATGCGTTCAGTGAAATACAGCTTGTTATATAACTCTATTCCTAAATCTCTAGGACCTTATTAGTCTGCAAAACGTTGGTACCTATCGAGTTACTGGAAGGAATTACATATTTTTTTATCACGTTTCAAGAGATTTTAATTCCTTTGGAATAAAATTTAGTCATCTAAGTTTTTTCACTACATATTATAAATCAAAGACCTCCGCCGTGTATGCCTGTCTGTCTGTTCACGATTAACTCAAAAACTACTGCGTAGATTTTCATAAGGCTTTCATTAATAGATAGAGTGGTTCACGAGGAAGGTTTAGGTATATAGTTTGTTCAGACTTTTTGGAATTTGATTGATGTATAACGATAAATGCTGGAAGTGTCGGAAAAATTCAAGTCGGATGGAAGCTTTCGTCGAAAACGCTGCCTAATCCCTTTTAGATATAACAAAACAATTGAGATAATAAACAACACACACGAATTCACGGGAATGAGCTAGTTACTCTATATAATTTTAACTCATCCGCTCTTTGATCACATTAAATTCGTTGAAATGACAATATAACTTAGGCATTAGTATTCTCGTTTCCTTCTCACTATTAATACGACATTCTTAGTAACTTTACTTCGACAAGGTAATTTGTGGTAACGTTTCGACATCGGCCTCCATCACCCTTAGACTGCTATTTTATAGCTGTGGGGTTAGAAAACTCAAACGGTATTATTACAGAAAACTTAAATACTTGGTTTAAAAAGTGTTCGAATTAAATGCACCGTGCTCGCCCGAGGCAAGTTCGCGTTATCCTTTCTCTGTTTGTTTACCTCTTAACTGCACAATTGATTATCACAAAATGTTGCATACATATTGGTAAGGGTACAAAAAAGAACATAATCATCCATCCCAAGAAAAGTTCTGTTACAAAAATCTATATTAACGCGGACGAATCCACGGGGAAACCCGATATATAATTTATTTTTAGTATAAAACCGATATATAATAGCATCAAAGGAATTGTATGTAATTCCGCGTTCCTTGGTTGAATCTGACGACGGTTGGAAAAGGAATGCGGTTTTAATTATTTTCATTGTTTTAGTAAATAACGCTTCTTGTTGTAGTGAGACGTAGAATTGTCAATCAATTACAGTGCAGGTGCAAAGTAACATCCCCTATAATATGTAATAATCGATTTCCACAAAGTAGCACATTCTTCAATGAGATTGTACTTTCTTTATATAGCGTTTTTATAGTATTATAAAGTTTGCTGTCCATCTGATTAGTTATGAGAATGAAGATAAATTTTAATAAGTATAATACTGAACCGTTTCTACTACGTACTGAACTAAACTGAAGAGGAAGAACTGTGCCTGATTTATGATAATGCCCGTAATGGTAGCGATCCAATCGAAACCAGGAATTATACTACCGTACTCGTTTACTAGATACACTAGCTAATCCCGGTACACGATACTCGCATGCAAGCTACTATTACGGATATCACTCCTGGTATATAATCTGATGACTAACTTTTCCTTTTTTTTAAACACGACTTGTGATTTATATGTATCGCGAAAGATCTTATAAACATACTAGTTGTGCCCGCGACTCAGTCCGCGTGGAACCAAATAAAAAAAAAAACAGTTTTAAATTCATCCGAATGAATTAAGTCCGTTTACTTATCCACTTTTCACTCGTACTTAAGTCACGTCGTTATTAGAATTACAATAACCTTTGATAGAGTGATCCGATTTTAATGAAACGAAGACTAAATGTTACTTGTTATTGTGAACGCAGTACTTTAGCAGAGATGTGTGTTCAACCAAAAATAATGACAGACGCTTCTAAAAACGATTGAAATGTATTTTATTATTTATTCCAAGACACCGTGTATCTGTAGGTGGTAGAGCCACGCTGAAGCTATTACTGGTTTCAGCATGAATGGGGCGGCTCACTCCGAGTAGCACTTAAGAGCCAGTCCCTCTAGATTTATCATGTAAACTTTTTGGACCATATCGTTATTTTACATCAGATGAATTTGTGGTCAAACATTAAGACCTATGAAGCATTAAAAATATACGCTTGTTCTGTACACGTACAATAAGAAAGTAAATCTAGCGTGTCTGTATCTTTTAGATTTTTGTGAAAAAAATTGTTGCCGGTTTTTTTTTATATATCATATTTATGATCACCACCGTCCATAGACACTTACAACACCAGAGGAGTCGCAAGTGCGTTCCCAGCCTGTGTTTGGGGGGAGGGGGAGGGAGGAGAGGGGACGAGGAAGGGCGAAGGTAAATGGACCTCCAGCGCTCTCACTGACCGAACGAAACTCAACAATGCAAACACTGTTACTTTACGTCGGTTTTCTGTGAGAGGGTGGTACTACCCCGGGCGTGCCGACCCATTCATGCTGAAACCAATAATAGCTTCAGCGTGGATTTACCACCACCTGACGTGGCTCTACCACCACATCAAGTTAAGTATGGAAATATTGTGTTTTTTTTTGTTTTAGCTAGAAAATATCTTGAATCTGACATAATTGGTAACAAGGGATCTATTGAACGCGCCAAAGCAAAATTAGATAAATTGTTTACCTTACGAACAATATTTCCTCATTTATATAAATTCTCTGATATAAGGAATGACTTTAAGAATTTATTTTCATGGTAAGTAATTATAATACCATTTAAAAATTACATTATATTTGATTAATCACTACATATTATAAAACGAAGTCGTCTATCACGTGTATCTGTCTGTCTGTTTGCGATAAACTCAAATACCACTGATTGTCATGCGACTTTCACTAATACGACATTCTTAGTAACTTTACTTCGACAAGGTAATTTGTGGTAACGTTTCGACATCGGCCTCCATCACCCTTAGACTGCTATTTTATAGGCCAAACGTGTCAGCTGTTCAACGCGGCTTTGAAACTATATAATAGGCCACTTCATTTTTTATACGTAATAAATCACGTAAACAGGAGCTATTTTGTATAGATGTTGTGAATAAAAAGGGCTAGAAATTACAAATCCTAATTAATATTATAATCGCGAATTTGAGTTTGTTTGTTTACCTCTTAACTGCACAATTGATTATCACAAAATGTTGCATACATATTGGTAAGGGTACAAAAAAGAACATAATCATCCATCCCAAGAAAAGTTCTGTTACAAAAATCCATATTAACGCGGACGAATCCACGGGGAAACCCGATATATAATTTATTTTTAGTATAAAACCGATATATAATTTAAGAGTATAAATTAAATTATTTGATAGCATCCTGTTTTTGTCTTTAAAAAAGGTTTTAATATCGTCACCTATTACACTAGCATACGTTCTTAGATGACAACAACAAGGGTTAAGGGTAGAATACAGTATTTGTTTATTTCCTATGCATAACTTTATATTTAGAAATGCAAACAATATGTTTAAATCTACTTTTATAATGGTACTGTAAATTAATCATACAATTACATAAGTTTAAATGTTATAAGGATGTTCTCAAACATCCTTGAAACTTATTGTTATATTTAGCGCAATCCATCCTCACAAACTTTCTTGTTTAAAATATTAATAAGACTACTTCTTTAAAGTATGTCTTTTCCCATATGTTATGCATGAATCTTCTTATAGATATATAGTTTGAATATAGTAAAACGTTTTCTGTAAGATTCATGACACGGTCTTGTTTGAAGAATCAGTTCGGCATAAGGACAAAACTGGAAACGCTGGAACATCGGCGTAGGGTCACATGTCTTGTAGATTTGTATTGGGGATCGTGCACAAGCTTTTCACCAGTTAATTCCACCGTCTCCATTTCATCTCAGGGCTACAAGACGCCGTACGGAAATCCATCCATTCGGAGTCAATGTTCCATTTATTCGTACAAAGCGCTTTGCATTGTCTTTTATCATGCAAAAGAATGGAACGCGCTATTCCCGTCTGTTTTTACTAAAGTTTATAATACAGCGATCTTCAATAATACCTTAGTCCGAAGCATTCTCGAATATGGTTCTACGATATGGTCCCCTCACTATTCCACTCATCTAGAGCTCATCGAATCTGTCCAAGCTCGTTTTGTTTGACATTTGAGTATCAGAAATGGCATTCGTAAGTCTGTTCCTGACTACAATGTTAGAATAAAATATTTTAACATCACTAGCTTAAAAATAAGACGAAATGTGTCTGACTTATTAAACTTACACAAAATTATAAACGGCTCCATGGATGCATTTCTTATCAACCACTTCTACCTCAGACCTAATTGTCAAATATTGCGTAATCCACATATCTTTGCCATTCCAACTGCGACCATTAAGACGTATCTCGAACAAATAAGAACATCGACATATTTTGTGATGCATTTGGATCATTCAAGCGGCACTTGATTAAAAACATAATTTAATTGTGTACTTATAAAAAAAAATCTGTTATTCTGTCTATATAGTTACTAATTAGAATTAGTTTATTTTGTCATCTTTTAATGTCATACATGCCTGTGATTGTAATTATTACACTGTAATTTACCACATGTAATCTTATCTATGTGTAATATTTATGTTGGTGTGCTAATTTAAAAAAAATAAAAATAAAAAGAATAGTGAATAAGTTTTTATTGGTCGAACGCGTTACATCCTAGGCCTTCATTTCCCATTAGGCGTGAATGAGTTCTAGCGTATATTAAAATCATATATATTCTTACAACATTAAATGAATTCTTAATACAAATATATTTATGAATCCATTAGAAATTTATAGAATAGTATCTGGCCCCGCGACTTCGTTTAACTTATGTAAAAAAACCTGCGATTAATGAAGGCATCTGAATGGATTCAGTCCATTTACTTATTTACTTTTGTCTCGTACATAAGTCGCATCGTCATTAAAAGTAAAATAACTTGTGAAAGACCGAAGCGAATTTAATGAAACAAAGACAAAATGTTACTTGAAAATATGCTTTATTATTTTCATTAGGTTTATTGTCAACACAGTGTTTTAGCAGTGGTACGTGTTCATCAGACAGACATACAGTAGGTGGTAGAGCTACGCTGAATCTATTACTGGTTACAGCATAAATGGGTCGGCTCGCCCGACGTAGTACCACCCTCTCACAAAAATCCGAAGTGAAGTAACAGTGCTTGCATTGTTGCGTTTCATTCGGCCAGTGAGCGCCGGAGGACCACCTCCCCCTCCCCACAAACACAGGATGGCAATGCACTTGCGACTTCCTTGGTGTTGCAAGTGTTTATGGCCGGTAGTGATCGCTTAACATCAGGTGACCCATCTGTTCGTTTGCATTATATGATATTAAAAAAAACATTTTTATAATTGATAGAAATACATTTTATTACCTACTAGCGGGCCCGGCAGACGTTGTCCCCCCCTGATTTTAAAAAAAACCTTGACAAATTATATACCAAAACGTTCCTCATGAATCACTTTATCTACTGGTGAAAACCGCTTGAAAATTTTGAGTTTATCGCGAACAGACAGACAGACAGACACGGTAAGGGACTTTGTTTTATACTATGTAATATTACCTATTCCTAGACACCTGCAACAATTTCTTTTACAAAAATCTAATGACTATGTAAAGACATGCAAGATTTACATTCTTACTGTATGTATAAATATGAAGTAATACATCTAGATGCGAAATTTTGTTTGCTCTGATTTACAGAACGGAATTACTTACCTAAATATATAAACCATAACGATACTGACACCCCAAAAAAAGTTCAAGCAATATTGCTAAGTCGAACAATCAAGTTGTCGTTATATTTGATATAAAGGGCGCTCGAAGGCGCGGTACAAGGCACCACGGTCAAGGCCGTATGCGAACATATTACACGGTGACTGGGCGATACTGTGATAAATTACTTCGGTAACGTTCAGAGGAAGGTATACAAGATGATATTAATGACTGGCAAGGTAACTACAGCAGTAGTCGGCCGTGAACATTCATATTTTGTTAAATTTTACTTTCTTTGCGAGTCACGCCGACCAGCCTCGTCGCATTGGTGAGTGCGTCGATAGCTTAAAAATGGATTAATTTTCAGGATCAACCCTTTTTTATCAAAGTACGTACCTGCTTTAGGAATTGTTCTCATGGGCCTTTGTGGTGAATGCGCTTTGCAGCAGAAATTGGATTTGGTTGTGATGCTCACGCTGTCAAAACTTACATATGTTCTACCACACTTTATTTATCATTTACATTATTTGATAATTCTATAAATACCTATTGTTATAAATATGTATATCGATTATCATTTTTATATTAGATAAATAACCACTAATCATATTAAGTTTTATATTGAAAGTACTTCTTATGATTGGTCGAGATACTGTCAATCTACAACGACCAATCATAAGCAAGTAAATTGGTGGGGATAAAACTATAACAGCGCGCATTCAGGTGTATGTCGGCTCCTTGGGCCGATCAGGTTAAATACCTCGGAGTCACGTTGGATAGACGCCTCACGTTTAACCAACACACAAAGATAGTCAGAGATAGGGCCGCTATGGTCTTGGGTCGGTTACACCCGTTGATTTGTCACAAAAATAAGCTGTCCTTAAGACACAAGCTTACGCTTTACAAGACTTGTATTCGTCCGATTTTGACATACAGTGCACCCGTTTTCGCACATATGTCCAAAGCGAACTTTTTAACATTACAACGTATTCAGAACCGGTTCCTTCGTAAAGCCACCGGGGCTCCGCGATACGTCCGAAATGAGGATCTCCACAGGGACCTGGAGATGCCTTCTATCTGGGCGTATACTAAAACACTTACTGATAATTATTTCGATAAAGCCGAAAATCACTCTAGCCCGTTAGTGGTATCCGCCGCTAAATACAGAGTAGTACCGAAAGCACCGCGTTATAAAAGACGTCCGCGTCATATTTTTACCGATCCTACCGAAAAAATAACGGCAGCGAACGATCAGTACCAGCCTGTCTCTCAAAACAGAGCGTGTTCACGCCCACGCCCGCGTAACCACAGATCACGCCGTCGTGGTCTGGGGGTAAACTTCGCTCCCGCACACCAGACTAGGCCCCCCTCGGCAGCGGCTCAAGCCTAGGTTCGATCCCTCGGTGGGGAGCCCTTGAGTACGCTGCTCGCGCGATACAGTGACACACCCGTACATCACTGCTACAACACTACACACATCACCTCCACACACGTGCACGCTCACACGCTTACACATAAAGTGGATGGGTTTTTCTTTTTTTTCCCGTATCGAACTGTAATAGTTTAGAATCTTTTCCGATATAAAATACACATAGGAGTTGTTGAGATATGTATGCCTGGTACACATATATGTTTCAACAACTCTTATTTGTATGAATAGTTTAGCTCTAACTTAGGTTTAGCTTTGATAGGTCGCGAATTGCATGAACAGGCAACAGCCAAGCCGAGGTGTGCCGTGCACCCTTGAGCTGGTTGCCAAAAACAAAAATCGGGCAGTTCGAAAAAAAAAAAAAAAAAAAAAAAGTGTATGTCGGGCATTCGTTATTCAAGGTCGAGTACAAACTTACGTTATATATCGTATTGTAATATATCTGATAGTTAATATTACATAGAGTGTTTTTGCATATAAAGTCCCTGCTACTGGTTGATGAAGTAACACGGTTCACACTATGTATATTAAAATAAATTTTAAAATTTACCATATATAACAAATAAGAAAAGGTAGATTTATTTAAAAAAATATTAATGTTATAGAGTTACTTCGAAATGTACACATAAATTGCTTTGCTTATATCTAGTAATGAAATAATTATTGCTAGGGCTCACTGAATACAGAAATTATTACTTATTCAGGGAGGGCACAATAGTCAAATCGAAAAAGTTAATGTGATTTAATATAAAGCTAATAATAGTTATGTAGAGTGTTACAAACTACGTATAGTCAGCCGGTCGATCAGGGAAACCAATAACACTCTGTAGGCACTGTGACTATTTATCCCGACAGAGCTTCGCCTTACAATAGCTTCCACATAGGAGTGCGTGTAGATCAACGACATCTTGCCCTTTATATGCCGAACTCCAACCAATGACGTCTCACATCAGGGTGAATAATAACCAATAGCGTTTGAGGTCATTAGTAACACCCCGATATAGTCAATAGCGTGGTATCGCAATAGTGGCTCCCCCAATATATTTTTAATATGGTGGCGCTAGTAATGTTCCGGTAGCATTGTAGTTTCGCCTCTTGGGTGTGTCGTAGCTGTACCGGACGTAGTCATTAACAAGAGAAACGAAATGTACTAATTCCGAGCAACAATAATCGTTGACACCTACCCATAAATAACCACGATACAAGCATATTAATTTTATCCTTAAACTAAAATAGAATACAGGATCAAAATAGTCGTATATATTCATGTAATTTGTAAAGATATACGTGCGTATATTGTGGTATACGTACAGTATTGTTACGATGAATAGCGCTTGATGAGGCCCGAGCAATCCACGAAACACACCGGCAGCGAACTTATTATTCAGCTCGTGGTTTAAATGAGAAGCTGCTGACGTTTATCTTACATTTAACTATAATATTAAAATATAGCTAATGCTGTGCTTCGCGATTTTCTACCCGCGGCCTTCTGTATCTCTTGCCGAGTCACACGACTCGCACGCATTAGCAATTTCGCTTAACATAATTTCAGAACCACATTTTATTTGATATTCCTCTGTTCCTAAGAGTCGTGGCGTGATGTTAAATAACTTGCCTTAATAAGCTCGCCCAGGGTAGTACCACCCTCTTGCAGAAAACCGACGTGAAGAAACAGTTCTTGCATTGTTGCGTTTCGTTAGGTCAGTGAGAGCGCCAGAGGCCCACCTTTCCTCTCCTATCCCCCTTCCCTCCCTTTTCCCCAAACACAGGCTGGCAACGTACTTTCGACTCCCCTGGTGTTGTTAGTGTCTATGGACGGTGGTGATCACTTAATATCAGGTGACCCACATCTTCGTTTGTCTGCTATAACATAAAAAAAAATTAAGTTTGAACTTCTTTTTAACATTAAAATCCTTAAAAGAAATCTTTTTTAAATGCCTTTAGCTTTAAAATACACTACATAGATTTTATTTTTAGATGTTCACGGTTGTAATAAAAACAGCGACCAAATTTAAAAAGTTTATTATTTAGGTATATTCAGTAACAAGACTGATGTCAATTTATAAGGATGGGTTGTAAGATCCCTCTAGAGCTTCTCGAGTTTCGTTAACCATTATAAATAAAATAAAAACAACTATAAACACCAACATATGCCGATCTAAATCAATTCTAATATTTTTAGTCCTTTGATAATTCTCCAGTTGTTTATAAACATACTTTTCTCACAAATGTCTACTATTGATAGATATAACACGAAAACTGTTACTTAAAACAAGAACGTTTGGCTTTTAAAGAAAGACTCCAAAATCACTACAAGTAATAACACTGGGACATTATTAAAAATAGTCAACTAGATAAAGATAATTGTCTTATCTTCAGAAAATCACTGCCACATATGCAAGAAAAGAAGATTACTACATCATGTTCATATAACCGTTGTCAACAAAGAAAAACTCGTTTAATATTTATATACCTAACTAATATGATACAGATAAAAGAATTGTTTGTTTGAAAACGTTAATATATGAAATCACCCGACAGATTAGGAAAAATATTTGTGCATTTCGTAGCTTATTTTTTGAGAAGGGTTACAGTTTATCGAACATAATGCTATGATCCTTAGTACAGTAGCACTTAACATACAAACTGTAGGCCAGAAAGTGCGAAAACGAACTATCAATGGGGGCAGACCGTGAAACTGGGTGAGATATCGGAAGGTAGCAGGGTGGTAAAAGTTAATTACGAGTGGATCTGTCAAGCAATGCTAGTCTGATACAATATTACTAAAAATATACATTTTTTGCTCGTCATAGCCAAGCTCTATGAATTGGTTACAAAGATTTGGTATCAAACTAAATGTCTAGAACAAATCTATACTAATATTATAAAGCTGAAGGATTTGCTTGTTTGATTGCACGCGCTAATCTCGGGAATTACTGGTCCGATTTAAAATATTCTTTCAGTGTTATATAGCTCACTTATTGAGGAAGGCTATAGGCTATATATCACGCTGAGGCCAATAGGAGCGGAGCACAAATGAATAATATTTCAAAATCGTTTTTTGAGGCTATACTTCTCTTGGCGCGTTAGGGAAAAATACATTTTTACGATGCACTCGCACACCGTCACGAAAAACCGACACGCTGAAGTTATCACGATGCGCGCGCACACCGTCACGAAAAACAGACACCCTGAAGTTAGCTATAGTCAACGTTTTCTATTGTTAGTGTGGTTTTTCTACAAACGTAGAATAAGGCGAAAGATAAAATTTTTGAAAAGAATTTTATCTTGTTACGCCAAAGAAGTATAACTTCTAACGCGTGTACATAAGTACACACACATATTTTTTTCCTTTTGAGAGCTTCTCTGCATGTTAGCGTTAGCCCAAAGTATCTATTTCACGCGGAGGAAACCGCGGGCAGAAGCTAGTGCATAATATAAAAGAGAGATTAAAATACTAAAAAAAACCATGGCAGTAAAAAACATTTCCAAAAATTTAGGCTTTGTTGACTTATATAATTTACTACTCTCATAAAAATTACAATTTAACCTAGGCAAACAGTAATCTGACGTTCATAACTATTTGACCAGGGGTAATAGATCGCGTTGCGTTTATTATTTGAACAGCGCTGATTTCATCTCGCCTGCCGCATTAAATTATTCGCTTCTTATTCATCTCAGGATTCTCGCGTTCTAATACTTCGCTGTATCGTGTCACGGCAACTCACTACTCACTTATTTCTCTTTTGTTTAATTTGAAACAATTTCAGAAAGAGCAGTATTTTATATTACACAATTTTGTATGCACAATGTACTCAATCTTCAGTCTAAATTAAATAAGACCTCATTATATATTTTGTTTGTTTGAAGGAAAAATAGTTGCTGCATACTAGCTCTTAATATAGGATGAATATGGTAAATACCAAAGTTATCTTTAAAATAATTAATCTTTATTAATTTGTAGTCATTAAGATGATGTTATTAGAAACAAAAAAGTTTTGCAATTTTAAATTATTGGATGATTTTATTTAGTTACTTTATTATCTTTGAATAAATATTAAATAGCCTATTTTGTTGGTTTTAAATTTTCGTATTAAAATCAAAGAAAGAAAACGAAATACACTCGATTCGACAATCATAGAAGACAGTGTATTGTTATACAATACGTAATCTGTAAATTATAATTAACTTCTAATATAACAACTACTTCACCTGTGTAGGTGGCGGGTAAAGAAGAGTATTTATTACCTCTTTACAACATTAGTGTAGATAAAACCGATATACATATACAATGTATCACATTGTCATATAAATAAATATATTATTGCAAGCATACACGTACTTAAATGTTATTGCCGAATATCGCCAAATAAAAAAAAGTGCGTGCGTACAAACTAATTTATAAGTCTTGTTTATATTTATTAAACTTTAGAAAAATGGAAAATAAAAAAAAAACATTAAAAATCTGCGTTTAGTGCAAATGACGTCACTTCCGTTGCATACCTGCGTGACGTTACATCTGTAAAAATTTTACCCTCATGCGCCTAAAGAAGTTTCACATCAAAAAAAATATAAACTTAGCGTAAGCCATTTTGACCTAATGTGGTTAATTCAGAAGCTGACGGGTTAAAAGGAGAATTTATCATAAATATCTGGCTACGAAACGTATTAAACTATCGGTTAAAACTGATTCCATTTAAAAATATTTTTCTCTAAATTCAATTAATGCAACGTATACGTTCCAAATATATTCATAGGAAAAAATGGATATTAGCAATGCCACTACGCGTTTAAAAAAATACAATAAAAGGATTTTTACTATTACTTATAAAATATAATGCATTTTTTATAGTCGTTTGTTTTCATAAAATCAGTATATAATAAGAATAAATCGAAATGATTAATACAATTTAATTTATCCACCGTTTTTTGCTATCTTTTACTAACAAAAATATAATCGAAGTTAAAAATTCGCTAAGTAATCTTACAAGACCAAAGTAATTTGACCTGAAATCTATTTTCTCAAGTCACATAACATCAAGTATTCCGCGATCGTGTGACTGTGTCTGACAGACTCTCACGCTCCATTAACCAATAATAATGGATCTTATGTTTTGGGTTGTGTTCCTGTGCTTCAAACTTCTAAAATTGTTTAACACAGATAGAAATGCTTTGTGTATATATTTTTGCTCACTCTACTACGGATACACATTTCACATATATTATCTTATCAAATGATTTGGACTTACACTGAAGTTCATTCGCCATTACACAATTATATAAAAAAGAACAACTCTATGTCTTTACTTTATACTTTAATTATTAGCACGGAGCAATGTTTTCGTGCCCTTTTAAACGGTCCTTCAAACTAGGCGTGAAGAGGCTTTTTTTTTATCGAACTGACTACGCTATTGACCAAGCAAGGTCTTAACAGCTTCACCGGACTACAAGCGTGAAGAGGCGTTTTAACAGCCCTGTACGAGAGCTGTTAGATCGCCGACAGTCGCCATTATACTTAAACCTGTAAAACTGTAGTCATCGTCAAGTGATATACAATCGTATACTGCCGTTTACACCCACATCATCAGCCAGTAGGCCTCTTTCTGAAGGAAGGTACGTACATAATCACTATACCAGCCACGAAGTATTAACAATCTCAAAGCCCAAGAAATCCACAGTTCTATATTTTTCCACACACAGAATATTCAAAAATATTATTATATTCTACACACATATCTATACTTTTAATATATAAAGCTGAAGAGTTTGTTTGTTTGTTTTGTTGAACGCTATGATCTCAGGAACTACCAGTCCGATTCGAGAAAATCTTTATCGGTTTTAGATAGCTCATTTATCGAGGAAGGCTTTAGGCTATATATAATCACGCTAAGACTAATAGAAGCACTTTTTTGCTTTTGAGAGATTTCGTTATTGTTATATACGTTGCCATGGTAACGTGGTAAGTAGTAGTAATAATATTCGTCCAATAGGACAGGCGAAGGAATTAATCCATACTGCCAATTCTGAAGTTATGTGGTAAGTATCAAAGCTAACATTTTCAAAGTTTATTTTGTTTTCCTATTCAAATAGTTTATACTACTTTTATTTCCAATTTTTTATTTGTTCTCTATTACGTATTATAAAAATAAAGTTTGTGTATGTACAATTAAAATAACAACTTTTTGATGAATGGATATGGCTACAAATGACCAAAAAAAACTTTTTTTATACTTTGTCTATATTTTTATATTATTATATTTTGTCTGTTTGTTTGTTTGTTCTGGGTAATCTCCAAAACGACTGGACCTATTTTAACGGGAATTTTACTTTTTACTGCCAGATAACCGAAATTATAGCGGTTGACATATTGTATTTTATTTGTCCGCGGCTTCGTCCGCATTACTTTGGGCCGATTTTCACGGGGTATTCACTGATAGATAACAGACCTCATAAAAAATAATTTAGGTTTTTTATTCGCCTTCGGACGCAGTGGAATATCCGTAATGCTTGAACTGATTTTCACGGGACTTTCACTGGAAGATAACTCACCTTATAAGAAGTAACTTAGACTATTTTATTTTGTTTCTCAAGACTTCGTCCGCAATTTCCTACTATCTTCTAATTGATTGGACCGACTTTCAAGGGGCTTTTACGGGCAGATAACAAGCGGGCTCGGAAGACGTTGTCCCGCCCGGATAATAAAATGAAAACCTTGCCAAATTATACCTAAACCTTCCCCATAAATTATCATTCTATCTACTGGTGAAAACAGCCTAAAAATGGTAGTTTTTGACTTTATCGCGAACAGATAAGCTGACAAAGGACTTTTTTTTAACCGACTTCTAAAAAGGAGGAGGTTACTGTGTTCGGTTGTATGTATTTTTTTATGTATGTTAATCGATATTTTAGTCAATTGTGAACCGATTTTAATGATTCTTTTTTTATTTGAATTGGTACACTATTCGTGTTCGTATCGTAGTTACAAATATTTTTGAAAAAGCGTTTCTGTAATGTACACACCAACTCACAAATTTACATTTCTTTAATAAATTTTTAAAAAGCGCGTGCGTAGCAGCGGGTAACAGCTAGTTATATAGAATATTTCTGAAATTCTGGTTCGATGTTTTCTTTCGAGCGTTACCAATTGAAATAAGTAAATCCGTTATTGTACGTAAATCCGAAAAAATCGAACCTGCGGACCTCGATTTCAGTCATTTGGTACAGCTATAATAAAAAAGAAATATCGTATTTCAGTAAACAAAAGAGACTTTGGACAAAACAACGTAAAGCTCCGAGGAACGGCTTTGTGCTATCTATGGACAGAATAGGTACTCTGCGAAGTGAATGTAGTTGGAAAAGTGGAACGCGTGTGTCATTGAAAAAAATATACGACTGACGATAGCGCTTGTCTCTTAATCGCCCATTTAAGTTTTAATGTTTCTAATGGATCCATTCTGTTAAATATACTTTTAAGACTATCTGGAATCGTCAAATATCGTACACAAGCTTGACTTTAGGAATCCATTCACTGAAATATTAGGTCCTTATATATGGAATTAGCGTTTAGTCGAACTGGCCACTTTGTTTTCAAATATCTGGCGTTTGGTTAGGAGTTCCAAATTCAAATTTATTTGTATGTATGTAGCGTATTTGTTTATGTTTCGTTTTATTGAAGCGTTTAGCGGGTTTTTATATCTAAAAACTATTATAGGGTGAATAAATATGTGAACGATTGTGACGTCTGGCAATGACGCGCCTCTCTGTGCATCCACTAATAACGAATGTAAATATTTATGATTTGTAAAAATATATAACATGAAAAGATAAACCAGATCGAATTTTTTGCAGGTTCTTGTCGATGACTGGGTTGTTTTGCCGAATCGGTGGTTGCTTTGACGTTCATAAGCGCCTTCTGAGGGCCTAAATTGAATAAAGGATATTTTGATTTTGAGTGATTCATTTCTTTTGCACCATTTAATTTTTCTTTGATATCGTTCTTTTCGCAACATGGAAAACTTAAAATATCGCGTTATATCCGAATACGAGTTCCATTGTGATGTCACGGCACAAATCAGATCGAAGGATTATGATGTGTATGAGGAAGCTACTTTAAAAGAAAGCATGGACCGCTTTCGGTTTCGTTCACCACAAAAAAATAAACTAACGCGTTTCGGCCTAGCTCCTTAAAGATAACATTCGAGAGTCATATGACTACAATAATATGATACGAAATCCTTATGTAACGCATTTCCGAGAAAATAATTATTTACCTGAATAAACTAAGCAAAAACGTAATAACGTAAACAACAATCTTTATTGAAAAAAAACCAAAGGCAGCAGAGAAAATGAAAAAAATCAAATATCAAGTCAATGTTTTATTAGTGTTTTTCTTTATAAAAGGTCGACCGCAGCGCCACCTACCGGGTCCAATTCTCGGATCCACTGGAACAGGCACACAATTTCATCAAAATCGGTCTAGCCGTTTAGAAGGAGTTCGGTGGCATACACACGTACAGAAGAAATGTATATATAAAGAAGATAAGCAGACAATGTAATTTTAAAATATTACCGGTTAAGGTCTAATCCTTCGGTATTAAACAAGCAAAAACTCATTCCAACTTATTCATGTTGAGTTAGGTAGGAGACGTGTGTTTATTTTTTTAACGTAAACGTTATATTCTGAAATAATTTATATAGAAACTCATTCGACCGGAATGGAAAAAGTCGTTAAAAACGTATTTATCATGTCAATGTACGTATTTTATTGATAGCAGGTAATAATGACCAGAGCTGTATAATAAATTACAGGAACTCTATGTACGTTTCATTGCATCGTTCGTAATTCTGTTTATTTTCTTTATACTATTGAAATAATTAAATAAAAAAAATATAAATAGTATCTGCTAGAATTACAGCACAGAAGTACATAGTTTTAAAAATCATTTCGACAACTGGCTCCGAACCTATAAACTAACTTTAGTAAATAAACAGTTACAGTGACCAAAAATCCAAAAATTTCGACACTGTGTGTTACATAGACGTATCAGCAATTAAACTGTTCGTCTATTAACAAATAAAAAAATACGTGCGTGTATCAGTGTACACACGTAAGAAGTGAAACTTCTTTATGACATCATTATTCGAAAAATGATCTACTATATTTACAACTTTACAGAAATTGGTTAAATAAAGCTAAATTAGACAAAGTTTAAGCAAAAGGCTTTTATTATTATAAACATGGATACAAATAATTAAATTATTTTACCTTATTGTTACTAAGATTATAATAGCATTTCATCAATTATATTTCATTAATTATAATAGAATTATTACTATTATTGTTATCGTTATTATATATTTTTGAAATTAATGGCTTATGATAACTGAAATATGAAATATATGGTTTACATTCCACGGAATCTGATAATTGTGAGCGCACCTTTAGAAATAAACATGGCACGTAACGGAAAAATGTACAGAAATTAAGATGGTGCGTAACCGACAAACGTTACATACGTTTTTACATGCTCTAAAATTCCTCGCTACGTCGATAAAGAAGTTTCACTAGAATAAATAATTTTGACTTAAGAGATAACAGTTTTTTATGTAATGATAATCTAAGTAGTCATGGTTTCCACTGGAAATGATAAAAAAACATTATTATACATATTATCAGCCTGTAAGAGACCCATTGCAAGGCCACATACCTCTTCCCGAAAGAAAGTATGGGCATAATCACCACGCCAGCCTACGGACGTATCGGCGATTTCAAACTCTGAGAAATCCACAGTTATGTTTTTTCCCACATATAGTAGTACTATAAGAACATTTCCCAGGTTCAGGTTTCTTCACGATATTTCAATTCACCGTCAGCCGATAGTGTTGCCAATTTAAATTAATAAACGTACGCGAATTCAGAACAATTCGTTGGTACATGCCGGGGTTCGAACCTTTGGACATCGAAATCATATTCCAACATTCAAACAACTTGACCACCACGGCTTTTATTATATCTATATATATGTTGTAATTCAATTATAAGTAAGTCGACCATTTTTGTATTTGATGTAAGGTAAGATGTTTATCTATACTAATATTATAAAGAGGTAAAGTTTGTGAGTTTGTGACGTTGTAGGGCATAGGGCATCTCAGGAACTACTGGTCGGATTTGACTCTTAGGCTCTTCTCGCGCGCCCCGTCAGGGGCGTGCGGGGGGACCGCATCAGGGTATCCCCTCTAGCGGTGGAATCACTCTCCCCCCACCTTCTGTGGGGGTGTCATATGTTGCGGGCGCAATCGTCACAGATGTGGCGATGCCCCTGAGTGTGTCTCGTCCTCGCCCGATGTCCGGTGTGAGTGTGGTGGCTATTCCTGTGTTGTGTTAGAAGTGCGTGATAGCTCTAGCGTTCTCAGTGAAGTCGCGTCTGACTTCAATCGCTCGGTCCCTGTACTCCGCCTTGATGATCTCGGCTTCTTCCGGGGAGGCTGTCTCTAATTTACGGTCGCGCTCGGTTACCAGGCTGGCCAGCTTGGTCTCAGTCTCTATGAGAAGATTTTCGGCGGCGGCTACTGCGCGCTCGCTCGCACGAGACTTTCTCTTTCTTCTCGGTGCTCTCGTCTGTCGCTTGGGGGGAGGGTCGTTTGCGGGGGCCATGAGGCTCGCTGCCGCAGTCTCCTCAACCGCCGTCGGTGTCGGTCTGGCTTCTCGGGTTTGTCCGCGGCCGGTCCGGGCCAGGGTGCCGGCCTTGCGGTTTCTTAACTCGCGTTTGAACACGGGGCATTTTGTTTTATTGTTCGCCGAGTGGGCGCCCCCGCAGTTGGCGCAGGTCGCCGGCTCGTCTCTCGGGCGATCACATAGTCGGGCGGGGTGAGGCCCCCCGCACCGGACGCAGGCTATCTTCCTGTGGCATTGTGCCGAGGAGTGCCGGAACTGCTGGCAGCGGAAGCACTGCGCGAGCCGGCGCTCCCCCCTCCAGGCTTCAATGGTGATAGGCAGTGTAGCGATCTTGTCTACATTGTATATAGCAGGCAGTAGTTCAGGCGTGCGTTTTAGGATGACGAAGAAGACGCATCCCGGTCTGCCTCGTCGTCCGTTCACTTGTCGAGCGTATTCTGGATTGAAGCCTTTCTGACGAAGGGCCCCAAGGATTGTAAGCGGGTCTGTGCCGCTTGGTAGGCCGCGGATCGCGACCTTGAGGCCTTGCAGGGTGTGGGGGGTGTACGTGAACCATTCAAGTCCCTCCTGCTTCTCTAAGAAATCTAAGGTGACTCGATACTCTTCGGCGTCTTGCGGGATGAAGCGTACTCCTTCACCGTAGACGTGGACGTTGGGTGCGCGCCCCAACTTCGCCTCCAACTGCGG
>MU160579.1:0-29086 GCA_015888305.1 Antheraea pernyi | reverse complement strand
CCCCGGACGAGCCGACCCATTCATGCTGAAACCAGTAGCTTCAGCGTGTCTCTAGGACCTATAAACGTATCTCTACGGTAGCAAAAGATTTACGTTGCATTGAGGTCTGTAACGGCCTCATCTTTGTCGCATGAAGTTAGTCTAGTCTAGACTACTCAACGTTGCTACTAATAGGAGGTAATGAGTGATTTTATGTGTGTAGTATATACCTTCCAATAAGGGTGGCAAAGACACTTTGTGAGCGAACCCTTAAAGGTTTCGAAACACCTCGAACGCGTGACGACGGAGCCGTCTGTCGGATTTGAAAAATTCCGTCAGTTTTATATACCTCATTTATTGCGGAAGGTTATAAGCTACATACCATCACGATAAGACAAATAGGAGCGGAGCACCAATGAAGAACATTTCAAAAGCGGGTTTTTTCCTCGTGTAACTAATACACCAGCAGTAAATAAGAGAATTGAAAGCAATATTCTCAAACTCACACAAATATTTCCAATAAAAATTGTGCCGTAGTAATCTATATATAAATAAAAATCAATTAATTAACGTATGTAAGCGCAATTTGTGTTTGTTATGGTCAGGACAACGTTTGTGTAATATTTATTTTATATTTCATAATAATTTATCTGTAGGGAAGCCAACACACTCAATATTCATTAATTCTTTTATACTTAATTTTATACTTCGAGATTATGAAACATAAATATGTATAGATGAAGAAGAACCAGTACATTAAAGTCTCTATGAAAGAAAATATTTAGAACATCGCACGGATAAATTAATAACTCGGGTTTCATCTCATCTCTATATTAAAAGGGAGTGAGCCAGTTAGACAGAAAACAGCAGGGTTTCCAGTCGAAGCACGTAGGCTCTCTAATATCAGCAGAAATTTTTTTTTAACGTTTATTGTAATTTAAAAACAAAGGTGTTATTTAACTCCGTAATCGAGTTATAGAAATGAGTTAAGTATAATGCGAAACACTCAATGATATTCAAGTCTTTGTACCTTAAAAGAACCCCAAATTCTAGTATTTTCAAACTGCATTGTACACTCGCAATTTTCCGAGACGAGTAAAACTTCTAACTTTTAGTTTACGGTCTTACCGGGTTTTGTAACGAACGAGTTGTGTTTATTATTGGGTTATTTTGGTTGTTTGAAAGTTATTCAAAGTTAAGATTGCCATGATAAAATTTTAGTTGGTAAAGTTGAATTAAAGGGACTTCCAAAATGAATCTTTTGTTTGTTTTAGGCGACAGCGTATATACTTTTAAATTAATAATTCGAGTGTCGCTTGTAATTTAAAAAGTACTTATTTTGAAAACAGTATTGAGATTAGTTTTACTGTAAATTACATATTCGGTTTGTAATTGTTATAACAACAACTCTGTAGGTGGTAGAGCCACGCTGAAGCAACTGCTGGTTTCAGCATGAATGGGTCGGTTCGCCCGGGGTACTACCATCCTCTCACAGAAAACCGACGTGAAGTAACAGTATTTGCATTGTTGCGTTTCGTTCAGTAAGTGAAAGCGTCGGATACCCAACTCCCCTCCCCCTCCCCACTTCCCCACTCCTCCTTCTCCCAAACACAGGCTGGCAACGCACTTGCGACTCTTCTGGTATTGCAAGTGTCTATGGACGATGGTGATCACTTAAAATCAGGTGACCCAGCTGTTCGTTTGCCTTATGATATAAAAAAAACAACAAAACAAAACTACTAATCTATATTAATCTATACTAATATTATAAAAGGGTAAAGTTTCTGAGTTCACAAAAAGTAGTGTTTTATATTTCAAAAAATATAATTAAATCGTTAAGTGATGTTTATTTATCGGTGATATAATCAACAACAATTATGAAAATGTAATAATAACTGAGCCACAGCAACGCGTGGCCGGAACAGCTAGTAATAATAGTAGTAACAAAATTAAAATATTATTATAAGAAACTAAAATTTACATTTATGTCGTTATATTTCAAAATGAGCTAAATCCAATTGTAATCGTTCATATAATTAGATTTTTATTATAACTAGATTGAGCTCATTATGAAATTACTACACTCAAACGTGTACTTGGCTTGAGGCACTACAGTGCCTCCGGATAACATCGAGACCACTTAAGGATAAATAATTGAGTGTAGTAATTTCATAATGAGCTCAATCTAGTTATAATAAAAATCTAATTATATGAACGATTACAATTGGATTTAGCTCATTTTGAAATATAACGACATAAATGTAAATTTTAGTTTCTTATAATAATATTTTAATTTTGTTACTACTATTATTACTAGCTGTTCCGGCCACGCGTTGCTGTGGCTCAGTTATTATTACATTTTCATAATTGTTGTTGATTATATCACCGATAAATAAACATCACTTAACGATTTAATTATATTTTTTGAAATATAAAACACTACTTTTTGTGAACTCAGAAACTTTACCCTTTTATAATATTAGTATAGATTAATATAGATTAGTAGTTTTGTTTTGTTGTTTTTTTTATATCATAAGGCAAACGAACAGCTGGGTCACCTGATTTTAAGTGATCACCATCGTCCATAGACACTTGCAATACCAGAAGAGTCGCAAGTGCGTTGCCAGCCTGTGTTTGGGAGAAGGAGGAGTGGGGAAGTGGGGAGGGGGAGGGGAGTTGGGTATCCGACGCTTTCACTTACTGAACGAAACGCAACAATGCAAATACTGTTACTTCACGTCGGTTTTCTGTGAGAGGATGGTAGTACCCCGGGCGAACCGACCCATTCATGCTGAAACCAGCAGTGGCTTCAGCGTGGCTCTACCACCTACAGAGTTGTTGTTATAACAATTACAAACCGAATATGTAATTTACAGTAAAACTAATCTCAATACTGTTTTCAAAATAAGTACTTTTTAAATTACAAGCGACACTCGAATTATTAATTTAAAAGTATATACGCTGTCGCCTAAAACAAACAAAAGATTCATTTTGGAAGTCCCTTTAATTCAACTTTACCAACTAAAATTTTATCATGGCAATCTTAACTTTGAATAACTTTCAAACAACCAAAATAACCCAATAATAAACACAACTCGTTCGTTACAAAACCCGGTAAGACCGTAAACTAAAAGTTAGAAGTTTTACTCGTCTCGGAAAATTGCGAGTGTACAATGCAGTTTGAAAATACTAGAATTTGGGGTTCTTTTAAGGTACAAAGACTTGAATATCATTGAGTGTTTCGCATTATACTTAACTCATTTCTATAACTCGATTACGGAGTTAAATAACACCTTTGTTTTTAAATTACAATAAACGTTAAAAAAAAATTTCTGCTGATATTAGAGAGCCTACGTGCTTCGACTGGAAACCCTGCTGTTTTCTGTCTAACTGGCTCACTCCCTTTTAATATAGAGATGAGATGAAACCCGAGTTATTAATTTATCCGTGCGATGTTCTAAATATTTTCTTTCATAGAGACTTTAATGTACTGGTTCTTCTTCATCTATACATATTTATGTTTCATAATCTCGAAGTATAAAATTAAGTATAAAAGAATTAATGAATATTGAGTGTGTTGGCTTCCCTACAGATAAATTATTATGAAATATAAAATAAATATTACACAAACGTTGTCCTGACCATAACAAACACAAATTGCGCTTACATACGTTAATTAATTGATTTTTATTTATATATAGATTACTACGGCACAATTTTTATTGGAAATATTTGTGTGAGTTTGAGAATATTGCTTTCAATTCTCTTATTTACTGCTGGTGTATTAGTTACACGAGGAAAAAACCCGCTTTTGAAATGTTCTTCATTGGTGCTCCGCTCCTATTTGTCTTATCGTGATGGTATGTAGCTTATAACCTTCCGCAATAAATGAGGTATATAAAACTGACGGAATTTTTCAAATCCGACAGACGGCTCCGTCGTCACGCGTTCGAGGTCGTCCGAGAGCACCGCGCGCTCCGACCTACGCGACGATGCGCTCCTCCCGCGCACCCCCGCCAGCTCCGGCTCCGCCGTCGAGCAGGCGCGTCACTAAGACGCCAGCAAAAGGTCCTTCTCAGGGCCAAAAGTCAACAGTATGTCAATCGTCGACTTCCGCTACGCCTACTGAATCTGCCGCCTCTCAAAAAACTAAGACCACTGCTTCGCAACTTGACACCGCCGCCTCTCGAAACATCAAGACCACCGCTTCGCCCATGGACAGCCGCACCTCCGTGCCATCTCCTCAGCCGTCGACCTCGGGTGTGCAACAGAGGCCGTCCGGTGGGGCGTACCCTTCGGCAGATGCATACGAGAGTGATATCCTCACTCTCGCCCAACTAATTACAGTTGGGGCTCTGTCGGAGGGCATGCTCCGTTGGATGGCGCTGTACATGCGCATCTCGGAGGCCGCAACCGAGGGAAGCCTGCCCTCCGCGTCAGACGCGGCGGCGCTCGAATGCGCCGCCCGCGGCTCACTCGCGCCACCCGCGATTCCGGACGCCCCGGATAGCCCGCTCGGTCGAGCGCTGCGCCGTAAGCGCAGCGAACCCGAAGCTGAGGCCACCGCGAATCGCGCATCATCACCACCGACTCCAACCGAAGCGCCGCCGCTCATCAAGAGAGCGAAGATAGTGAAGCCCACGCAGCAGCCAACATCATCGCCGCGACCAACCACCGCAACCCCAGCGGCGCGAGGGGTCGCTCCCACCCCCGCGTCAGCTACGCCGCGAAGGGTAGCCCGCGAGCAGCCCTCCTATGCGTCGATCGCAGCGCCTCCTGCGCGCGATCCGCAAACTACAACAGGCTCGGGCCTGCGGAACCCTAAAACGCAGCTACCGCGCGACAGTGCTGCCGCCGCGTCCGCGGTCGACAAATCGACTGATAGCGGGTCAAACTATCTTGTGTTACAAAATATCGTCAGATTTCAATCCCTAATAATTACGAGATTAATAATGCTATAACAATGGTAAGGGTCATAGTGGAGAAAGCATTTTTATACGTATTCGTTGCGTAGCGCTTCTTTCCTTCGTGACGTCAATGGACTAGTATAAGCATTTGCGCGTGATTGTCGTGAATTCCATTGTATGAAATTATAAATTAGTGTAGCATAACAACGCGTTTACTAGAATTTACCGGTGTTATTATAAATAGCTTGAGAAGCCCTATTATAACTAAAAGTAAAATAATAAAAATAGTCGTCGGGATATATGTCAAAATTGGTATTAAGTTAAAAATTGCAAAAATAAATATATAAAGATGTTGTCATAGCCGACTTAATGATACGTGGAATTATAGAAAACGCAATTCTAAAGAAAGCTCGCAACAAAAGAAATAAAGAAACCTAAAAAGTACCGAGAAAATGTGAGAGCTACGGCAGCATCGTCAAATATGATGAATATTTGTTATGAGTTTATTCTGACGTCACCGAGAGTCTTCGTACGGACCTCAAAACTACGCCTAGGTCTTTTATACGATTTGCGTTTGGCAATAATCTGACTTATTATGAAATGATGATGAACATGGTAAACATGCTAAACCTATAGAGAGAATGGCTCGCAAGTGTAGCTATTGGAACACATTTTTTTATGTCATAAGAGGCAGACGAACAGCTGGGTCACTTGATGTTAAGTGATCATCCGTCCATAGACACTTGCAAACACCACGGGAGTCGCAAGTGTGTTGCCAGCCTGTGTTTGGGGGAGGAGGGGGAAGGGGAGGGGAGAGAGGAGAGAAGATGGGCTTCCAGCGTTCTCACTGACCGTACGAAACGCAACAATGCAATCACTGCATTGCATTGTTACGTCGAGCACACTTCACGTCGGTTTTCTGTGAGAGGGTGATACTAACCCGGGCGAGCCGACCCATTCATGTTGAAATCATAAAAAACTTCAGCGTGGCTTTACCACCTAAAATACATATATAGGTTTTTGCCAATAAAGCCAGATGGTTTTGAGACAACTATAATTTTACTAACTTAAAATATTAGTAACTCTAAATGACCATTCTTGTATAGTTTTCTATATAAATGCTCCATATTTTGTTAGTTTTAATGGTTATACCGGTAATTGTATCACTGAATGGATCAAACTGAAGGCAGCCGGAGAGTGGTCGCGTCGCGTACCACGTTCCAGTCCACAGCTTTAATTCTTGCGGTTCCTGAAACAAAGAAAGTAATCAATTTCTCCACAAAGCCGTGAGTCCAAGTGTATCAGTGTCTATTTAACGGTAGATGCTATGACCTATGACATGGATCATAGTTGTACAGTGCCTATATAACTATATATCAAATAGAAAAATAGGCGAACAAAGCCTACCGAAAAATTCTAAAGGTGAAAGATAAAGATGTACCTATCAGACTACGTTATTACATATAACAATCATAAACACAACAAAATAATCCTAAGGAGGGTTGATGTTAGGCAAGCGGCCGATCGTAAATATTAAGACAAATCATACATCACAACATGACACACATATTCTGCCGACCCTACTTAGGTGGGATAAGGGCAAGATGATGATGGATAAGGATGTATATCTGGGATATATAAAGTCATAGTGATAGAAAATAAGCACACCTGGGTTTTTATAACTCGACATTATGTGGCGGTAGACTGTATTTAGTAGATCGCTGGTAGATAATCTATACTAATATAATAAAGGGGTAAAGTTTGTGAAGTTTGTGACGTTGTAGGGGGTAAAATCTGGATCTACAAAACCGATTTTTAAAATTCTTCTAGAAAGCAACGTTAGTTACGAGTGTCATAGGCTATATATCCGAACAAAAACAGTTCCACTGTAAAAAATTGCGCCAAGTACACGTTCACAACTTTTCATTTAGAAAAATACTAAGGAGAAATTATTATCTTACAAAAAGATGTAAAATCAAAAAAAAAAAACAGACCAAGTAGCCGTTATGATTTTTAATAATTGAAAAAAATTTTTGGTAAATTTAACAATTAAAAACCATTTTTTAAACGTACTTGGCGTGCGTCATTGAGTACCCCAAATTTTTTCATGACTGATAATTAAGGACAAAGAACTGGTGTGAGAAGCGATTTTACGGACAACAATTCCTCCTGCCTCTCCTCACCAAGCAATTGACCCTACTGATAATTATTTTGATACAACCATATGAATCTATACATTAAATATGAAAAAATTTTAGGTACTCAATGACGCACGCCAAGTACGTTTAAAAAATGGTTTTTAATTGTTAAATTTACCAAAAAATTTTTTCAATTATTAAAAATCATAACGGCTACTTGGTTTTTTTTTTTTTTTGATTTTACATCTTTTTGTAAGATAATAATTTCTCCTTAGTATTTTTCTAAATGAAAAGTTGTGAACGTGTACTTGGCGCAATTTTTTACAGTGGAACTGTTTTTGTTCGGATAGATTTAATATTATACATATTTATACCTACATTTTTAATGGTGGTAGAGCCACGCTGAAGCTATTACTGGTGTCAGCATGAATGGGTCGGCACGCCCGGGGTAGTACCACCCTCTCATAGAAAACCGACGTGAAGTAACAGTGCTTGCATTGTTGCGTTTCGTTCAGTCAGTGACAGCGCCGTAGGCCCACCTCTCCTCCCCTCTCCTCTCTCCTCTCCCTCCCCTAACCCTTCCCCCCAAAGGGTGGCAACGCATTTGCGACTCCTCTGGTGTTGTGAGTGTCCATGGACGGTGGTGATCACTTAACATCAGGTGACCCACACGTTCGTTTGCCAACAATGACATAAAAAAAAAATGTTCTGCGCAATCATCTTCAAAGCGATCAAAAAGTTTGGAGAGAATTACAAAAGGTGTAAATACTGAGATGACATCTGATAGGGTAGAGTGGAAGAGAAAAATATGTTGTGCTCACCCTACTTAAGTGGGATAAGGGTAAGATGATGATATATGGAAAGAAAAAAGATTTGAATCCATAAATATGTATTTTTGTTCGTCTCTCGTTATCTTCAGTTTTTAACCAGTAAATACTGAAGTTTTATTAAAAGAATAGATGATAATACCAATGAAGAATATTCTAAAAGTAACACAATTGTACATATTCCCAGGCGCAATACCAATGGTGACGGCTACAGTTTACTGTGCGCCAATGCCGCTGCGATACGGCGCGCTCACTCTGTACAGTCTCGGGTGTCTTCTGGGACTTTACAAGGTATGTAGACGTTGCGTTGCTTACTTGCCTTAGATCTTATCAGATATATATTAAATATTGAAATTCTTCTTCTACAATGCAATGTAAATATTATCTAGATTTATGTTTTGGGAAAAAATCTTATTACCTTTGTTTAGCAAAGCTATTTCTAAAACTGAAACATGGTAATTTTTGCGTAAATTTCTTCTCTTTTATGTTTCCTTTAAAGTAAAATAAATGTGATATATATGTAAAACATGGCCTAAATGTTATGTTATGTGTATAAATTACTACCATACCAAATTTCCTCAAATTGCGTCCAGTAGTTTTTGAGTGAATCCTGTACAAACGACAGGCAGATAGGCAGACAGACAAAATTTTAAAAAACTATAGAAATGTATTCTGTCATTGAGTCTGAGCCCTCTCTACGTATTTTCTCTTTAAATCGTAATGTACAGATTTCATCCCGTTAGCCTTTTATTATATGTATAGATATTAATCAGATAAGAAATATATTTGAATATAACACAGGTATAAAATAAAAATTTAAAAATTAAGAAAAACATTGTAATTAGTCAGCCGAGTTTTTGGCGGGATTTTAGTCTGTCATGTAACGGATTTTATATTTGATTCATAATCTTGTGTTACTTGACACTATATTGTGTAAAATTGGTGGTGTTTTATGTAATATAGTTTATTTATTGTGCATGCATGAATGGAAAATTATTAATACCACGGAGTATGAATTCTCATATGCCACAAAAATTCCCTGGAAAGTTGTAACAAGGGAGCCACCATCTTGTTTGAACATTAACATTGACATTGAAATGATCGCACGACACTAACTTGTAATAATATTAACTACTCGACAATGGCAGTAACAATCTAAGAGACTGGCTGTCAAAAATAAAGTTTAAAAAAATTTAGCCAGCCCCCTTGAAAGATGTACATCATCACAATGTAAATTGTGATCAAACCTACAGAATATAAAAAATACGGCATTTTAAGATGCAATTTCACTCATCTAAATTAAATTCTGTAAACAAAAAAAAAAGACAAGCTATTGTGTAATTTATTACTGTTATGTAAATAAATGTATCTTTTATATATTAAGAAAGTAAGTACAAGTTATCTTAAATCTATCTAAATAAAATCATAGTGGTCTGAAAATATTGATCACTCTCATCATCACTCTGAAAATATTGGATAGATTTCAAATTCTGATCGGTAACCTTTCTGTGTTACGAAAAGTAATGGTGATAAACACTGTCGGGTAGAGTGTTGAACACAGCTTCTCATACGATCACCGAAGTTAAGTAACGTCGGTCGCGATTAGTACTTGGATGGGTGACCGACTGGGAACACCGTATGTCGTTGGCTTTTTGTTTTTTGTTGTATTTTTTAAATTACAATGTTACCCTGTAATACAATCGTATCACTTATATCGTGTGTCTTTACAACACTTCCTGTTTTTTTTTGTTTTACTTCTTAAGCAATTGGTTTTAATATACAAAAAAATCACAAGAGGTTAAGCAATGAATATTTTCTTGCCTTGGAAAAGTGGGGTACTTTGGTATTGTGGTACTTACATTCTTTACATACAATAAGTCGCGGATATCAACTAGTTAGTTATATATTCTTCATAACAATATTTTTCTATGCTTTTTATATATACGTAGATTAATAATAGTTGCCCAATCTCTTTAAAATTACAATACCTATCAATACGCATTATTCGTTTCCATATTCTAAAACCCGATAAGGTTATCTAGTCTGAAATGTATCAACTTAAACCCAAAACTTTCTAACTTTCACTCGTCGTATATTGCGGTCCGCTCCACGACTTATTTCATTGGATTAATTAAAGTTTGTAAATTACGATATTCAATTAACCGCAAAACAATTAAAGCCGCGAAGTTTTGTAAACTACACTTGAGTCTAATTGTTGTTGTTAATGGAACATCATATTTTAGACATACATTTTGGTTTTCTCGAACTGACTACGCTATTGGTCTAGCAATTTATTAGAATACTTTATAAGTTTTAGTGTTTGACAACCATAATCTCAAATGATGTTAAATGACAATTGGGTCTAACATAGCAAATGACTCAAACCTAGACGAGGATTAGCTCTCAACTGCACCTGTGAAACTCCATAGAATGCACCTATAATATGTGCTTGCCAATAGATTTTCAATTTGAGTGTGGTAGCTAACCGGGCGGGCTAAGAAAAAGCCTAACCATCACGCTATGGTTTCCTTTCCTTCACCGGAATCTTCGGTTTTTAGCAAGGATACGAACCTACGTGGATAGACACGATGTACGAATACGCCGATCGTCATCGCTTCGAAGTAAATTATTCTATTTACTATTATACTATTTCTGAAGGTGGTAGAGCCACGCTGTAGCTATTACTAGTTTCAGCATGAATGGGTCGTCTCGCCCGGGGTAGTACCACCTTCTCACAGAACACCGACGTGAAGTAACAGTGCTTGCGTTGTTGCGTTTCGTTCGGTCAGTGAGAGCGCCGGAGGCTCACCTCCTTCCCCCTTCCCCTTCCCCTTTCTCCTTTCCCTTCCCCTTGCCCATACACAGGCTGGCAACGCACGTGCGACTCCCCTGGTGTTGCTAATGTTTATGGACGGTGGAGATCACTTAACATAAGGTGACCAACCTGTTCGTTGGCCTGCTTTTGCCATAAAAAAAAACTATAGGACAGAAAAGAAATATTAAAGAAAGTAGTAGAATAAAACTGTTATATCAAACAATTTGGCAACCATTTAATCCGGCATAAAATCTCCCATAGTACCACGTTTAGAAGTGTCACGTTCTGAGATCTAACATTGTATGTATATTCAGTACTGCGACTGTCCGAATCTGTATCTAAGTTGCTACATGGTGATAACCACGTCGCAATGATGTTCTTTTAGTTTATGACGCTTCATTAGCACTTATCCAGTTTCCTTTGTATGCAGGCCGACATGAAAACGGCGACTATTGTTGGATTTTAGATCTGTTAGAGGTTGTCATTGCTTTTTCTTTATACTGTACATCAGGTACAGTATAGTAAGTTTCCCGTGATGTAATATAAAACTAGATGAAACCAAATAAACGTGTAGCGGGTTTTGAGTGTGCACGATGGTACTGTCTGGAATTAATAGCCCGCTTTGTGCATCCACTAAAAACGATTGTAACTACAACGCATTTTATATAAAATATGTATGTTAAGATAAACCCGGTCGACTTTCTTGTCGGTTCCTCTCGTTGACTGTGTTATTTTCAGAACGAATTGTAGTTTAGACGTTTATAAACGCCTTGTCGGGACATAAATTGAATAAAGTATTTTGATTTTAAATAAAAAAATATATTTTTCAATTTATATAAGAATGGCTTTCACACAAATATTTTATGCCACAAAATATGACAACATTCACGAAGCAGCAACTAGGATTTATCCAGTAGGTGATAGTGAAGGAGCGCTGACAAGTACGGCTTTAATTGCCACTCTACAATCTATGTGAATAGCAGAACAGTTTTGCTCAAACTATATGGAATGTACCTATAAAATGGCTATACAAGCGAGATATACCTTTGTGTTAGTGACAATACTGATTAACAGTCGATTGTTGTCATCCTCTTTGCTGCTGTAGAGCTTGTTGTACGAATGTAAAATTTTGAGGTGATATATTGATAGGTTGATATATGTGAATGTATCCTAAAATCCTAAAACAAAGAAAACATTGTGACGAAACCAATAGCATCATGATCCAGTACCAAGTTTTTGATTTTGCATATAGCAACTGAGTGAAAAATGAGACACCCGGTTAATATTCGCTTGCTTCGCGGTTTCATAAAGCATTCTCTGTATCTCACAGCAATTGCGATAAACGCAAAATAACGCTTTAGGAAACCGAAGTTAGCCGACTATCTCAGTCCACTCACCGATGTGCCAAGTCAAAAGTCAGGTACTGTACGTCGTTTTCCAGTGTTCGTTTAGCTAGCTACCGCTTTCAAGTTATGAACTCCGGTTTATTGTTACGAGTTTACTTGAAAACCTATCCGTTTAGTAAACTTCGCAAGTTATCGTCTCCGGGTAATATCGTAATTTACCATTCGGTGGGATTATAGTGAAACGCTAACCTATAAATCGGTAAAAAGTGAAAAAACGTGTATTAATTCAAAGGGACTAATAAAGTTAGTATTTAACAAATAGCATAAGTTCCTAAAATATGCATACTATTTTGCCACTGATATTATTTCACTTATAATATCATTGACTATTGCCATACGTATTTTAATTAAGTATTTAATGAATATGAAATTCTTAAACTTCCCAATTCTCAAATAATCAAATCTGCAGATCACATTTCAACCGTACATTCCGTACAGTACAATTTATTCAATCTTGAATAATAAATGTTCTGTCTTATTTGTAGGTTTACATAATCGTATGAATCGCAATTTCCTCGTTCATTTTGCGGAACCGATAGGGAATGGTACTCGCTTTCTGTTTATCCATTTCAAAATACTATAAAAAGAAATCGCTTAGATTCACATTTGTTTCCATTTACCGAACGCGTTCCATCATAGGCTTTAACTTTACATTAGTCTTTACATTAATCAAGTAGACGCATAAGTGGCTTGTACCATATAATAAGCACATTAATACTAAACACATTACCGATTTGCCGGTTAGTGAGTTTAAGAACCATGTCCAGCGTGTTTTAACATCTAAAGACTACTATAGAGTGGATCAATATGTGAACGATGGTGACGTCTAGAAATGAAGCACGACTCTGTGCATCCACTAAAAATGAATCTAACTATTCATGTCTTGTGAAAATAGATGGCATGCAGTGATAAACCAGATCGAGTCTCTTGCTGGTTCTTTTCGATGACTGTTTTCCGAATCGATGGTAGCTCTGACGTTCATAAGCGCCTTTTCAGTGCCTAAATTGAATAAAATATATTTTAATTGTTTAAATACCTATAACAATACTTATAAAATTATTTTAATAATTATGGAAACCGAATTACACATCTATTTTCAGGCGATGAGGGCATGGTCTCCATGGGAAAGGAGGTTATGTTTTGCAGCACCGTTTTGTATGCGCATACTGTTGGCGGGAGCACGCGCCGCGCGCCTCGGTGGCGGCGATCCGCACGCCATACTGCATGTGTTTTTACAGGTAAGATTTATTCATAACTAGTTGTGCCCGCGACTCCGTCCTTGTGGGACCTAATGTAAAAAAAAGTGACTGCTAAAATCATCTAAATGTATAATGTTCATTTACTTTTCTGCCGTCCTCATGTCGCGTCATCATTAAAGTTACAATAACTTTTGATAGTGTATATCGATTTTAATGAAACGTAGACTAAATGTTACTCGAGGATATGCTTTATGTTTTGAATGAATGCTGTACTTTAGCAGTGATAAGTGTTCAAACAAACAAGCAGCAGACATTTCTAAAAATGATTGAAATCTATTTTACCATTTATTCCAAGACAACTGCAACATTTTTTTCGCAAAAATCTAATATGTACGGGGCCGTTAGATCTACTTTCTTATTATATGTATAAATATAGATTTTATTGTGATGGACAAAATTAAAAAATAGTTTTGATAAATACAATTTGTGTATAAAAAATATACAAACTGTATAGTACATTTCTCGGCTTACGGATGTTCTTATACTTGAAGTGAATTTTTTTGTGAGGAATGTGAGGTCTTTAAAATTCTGACCCGCACCCTTTTTGTATGACGTAAAGAGGTGGAGAATTCAAACCGAGTACAGTACTACTGAGCCATTATTGCTTCAGTGGTAATCTCTTAGATAATACAAAATTAAATTAAATTAATGTGCATAAATGTATCAATATTCGTTATAATACAGTGAATAAACTAATTAGTATTATACAACATAATTTATAACTCGGCTTGTCGGTGATAAAGCGCTGTGCAAGAATGCTCAGTTTAGAGCATCGAGAAAAGTGGTTTGTCTCTCAGTGTTTTATAGATTACACTTTGGAGAGTGTGCACAGGAATTACATAATATAATTCCACCATCCCCATTCCATCGGAGGACGACTAGACGCCGTGAGGGTTTCCACGTGGTTGATATTCCCGTAATTTGTGCGAAGCTATTTGCTTCCACATTTATTATACGTACGGCGAAGGAGTGGAATTCACCCCGGCGTCTGTCTTCCCGTAATCTTATAACTTGGAGTCTCCAAGAGTATAATGAACAAGCCTATCGTCGGCCTTATCATCACTTACCATCAGGTGAGATTGTGTCCAAGCGCGTACCTGTTGAATATAAAAAAAAATCTACCTTTATACTAAAAACATATTAAAAACACTGAATTAATTTAAATGAATACATACATTACACGATTTTAAATATCGACCTATCCGGAGATACCAACTAGAACTACATCAGAGCTTAAATTTATGTCTAGGTAATAGAGTAGGTTTTAATCAACTAAGTATACCGAGAATGCTTGTCGCAAAACTAATAACCGTTGCAATCTGTTACATTGTTGGCAAATACCCAGCTGCGGTTGATAGCGGCTCTAATTTACCGGCAATGATCGCAACATAACACGCAAACAACGTTACACTTTTGTAACACAGGGTACAACTTAAAAGCAAATAAATAATCGCACAGTAATGAAGAAAGTTATTTGAACTTAAATTAATCGACAGTAAGATTAGTTGCTGTTATAATAAATTACAGGGAATATATTACCAAGCTACGAAACAGTAACAGTTTAAAAAAAAGTAGTTTTATATGCGTGGTAAGTGGTAGTTATTACTGAAGCTATTACTGATTTCAGCATGAATGGGTCGGCTCGCCCGGGTACTACCACCTTCTCATAGAAAACCGACGTAAAGGAATTGTGCTTGCATTGTTGCATTTCGTTCGGTCAGTGACAGCGCCGGAGGACCACCTCCCCCTCTCCCTCCCCCACCAACACAGGCTGGCAACGCACTTGCGTCTCCTCTAGTGTTGCTGGTGTGTATGGACGGTGTTGATCACTTAACATCAGGAGACCAACCTTTTCGCTTTGCTTCCTATGATATATAAAAAAGGCGTAGAGACTACAGAGCTGTGCTTCCCAAAGTGGTCTATATTGACTCCCAAGCGTCCTGGTTATAGGTGCCAAGCAACAGATTTTCATTTTGAGGGTGGTAGCATACCAAGCGGCCTTAAAAAATGTTGTACCGCCATGCAAATATACAGTATATTATTGAACTCAATTTCTTGATCATTAAATAACTGATAGCTCAAAAAATTCATCCAGTGCCAAAGTTACAGTATATGTGTCAATCATCTGTGAATGTCGTTTTAATGTTCAGACTGCCATGGAAAAAGGGGTGGGAGTCAGCAAAAAAAAATCTGGGTCTATAAAATGCAAATTAGGGTGAACGATAATTATCATATTTAAGCAGGTCGCGGGTTTAATTGTGCCTCTCCGTGAATAAAAAAACATATATACATATATTGTGAGCTGAACTAATGTTTAACTTAGATATGAAGACACATATCTGCACAAAGGATAAAACTTTAAAAAAATATTTAAAATTAAAGAATTTGCAAATAAATAAATATTAGGTAGGGACAGGTTCTGCATATAACCGAAAAACATGGCTAGAGGTCCACGAGACAAAAAAGTTTGAGGACCTCTGTTATAGAGTATGCACAATTGGTTGTGTTATCTATAATAATATTATAAAGAGGTAAAGTTTCTGAATTTGTGAGGTTGTAGGGGGTATAATACCTTGGTCTACTAAACGGATTTTGAAAATGTTTTACCAATAGAAAGCCACGTTATTTGTGACTGTCATAGGCTATATATTAACCCGAAAAATGAACAGACTTTTTTGTGGTAGTTGGATTTGCAAAGTAAGTCGAAAAAAACGGTTTTAGAGAAAAGTTGTAGAGCTTGATAAAGTAAAAATGTTTTCCGCCCAATTAAGTGGGCTCGGGTCAGCCAGTTATTCATAAAATAACAGTATATGTAAACTGGAGACTTTATGTAGATACGTTTGTACGCAAATCAAGTATGGATATGCCATGTAACCAATCTCGTGTTACACAAACATCTGTAGTAACACAGCCGTACAGCACTACTGTTTGTATTATTGGCAGTATTCATGTTGCTAAGAAGCCTTAATTAAACCACACTGGTTCATTGCAAGGGTTTCGTATGAACATGTAAAGGTCTATTCACAAGTGTAGACATTCTACATCGTAATTTTTATAACGATTTAAATGATGAAATTATTATAATACACATATAATTTCTTTTTCAACTTTCTTGGTTTCGTACAATGGTATCTGAAATTAGTAATATAAAGGGAGAGAGGGGTGATAGCAATATGATACGAGTCAGTTCTCTCTCCCTTGGCGTGTTGTATGAACATTATATAAAAGTCACCAAGATTTGTCAGTTATGATTTAAATGAAAGTTAGAGAGTCGTTGTGCTTTGCATGTCCGTTAAATGAGATTAAGATAACATGCTTGACAATAATTGTACGTTAATATCCGTAACGATAAAGTTTTATTTGCTAATTGGTTTGCTATTTAATAGGCTATCGTAAATATCCTCTTTTGTAAATAAAAAAGTCTTTGGAAATATGTTAAGAGACTATGTTTATTATTTATAGAAAACTAGATTTGGTCCCAATGCACATAATCGACGTACCGATATTTTGTATTACTGGTGTTCAACATGCTATCAGAATTACATAGGCAACGGGCTTATTACGAGTACACTCAGACACCTACAAGGCGATAAAATAATATCTACAAACTAGCAATCGCCCGTGACTTCGTCTTCGACTGTAATATTTATAAGACTTTATAACACTGAATACCAATTTTCATAAATATAAGTTCTAATATAGATATATTTATTCTAAGTTTAAAAACGACGAATTTATATAAAGGTACCGATAACTATTAATTCGTGGTTGGAACTCAGCCGCAACGTAAATTTCCATAGTTAGAGCTAATCTTCACATTTTTGTCGAGTGTTCGGAACACAGTAGAAATGTAGCTGCAGGTGGGTTCACCGGAACCAGCTAAATTTTGAAAATGGTATATACTCACTTGTACGTCTCACTATTAAATAATCGTCTCTTGCCATAACGTCATATTCTTTATATCTTTCAAAAGAAGTTTAATGATCAACATAAAAGCATGAACGAACTTAATTTTAAGGAAAACTGGAGTTCTGTGTTTCTTTACTAGTTAGCTATAACCGCTATGAGATCATCACTCGTATTTTACTTTATCATAAACCGAACTAATCAGAAGTAGGTATATAAACGTACATTTCAAAAAACCAGTTAAATCATCATTCTACTTGAACTACCCATCGAATCATCGTACGTTTTCATATATAGGCACTTGAATAATTACTATGTAGTCAACAATTCTATTAGCAATTAAAATGTATCATCACTCTCAGTTGGATATTGTATCCGTTGAATTAGCCGGTCTCCCTTTCAGGATGTACACAATGGTTCGGGCTGGCGCGCGGCCAAATGACGGCCTCAGGGCTCTGGGAGAACCGTAAACGCATAATAAATTGATCCCAACCCACCCCGTATACAGTAACCGTTCTTGAGAAACTCCTAGGGCGTGGTTCTACTACATATAGCTAATAATATAAATCAATGTTCTTTTCATTAAATTACAATAACGAAAACGTTGGTTACGTGTTTGAATATTAAAACATTGGTATGAAATTTAGAAGAAATAAATATCGCAGGGAGAACATAACACGGTGATAGAGCTTATGCAAGCCTGACTAACAATCTTTAAGCATTAAATTTATTTGGAAGGACTTAAAAGTATATAGAGTTCCGGTAGTCATACTTATATAACTTTGAAGGTTAGAATCTTTCAATTGTAGAATGCATGTTCTTTTTTTATATCATAGGAGGCTAACAAACAGACGGGTCACCTGATTTTAAGTGATCACCGCCACCCATAGACAATAACAACACCAGTCGCTAATGCGTTGCCAGCCTGTGTTGGAGGGAGGTGGGCCTCCGGCTCTCTCACTGACCGAACGAAACGCAACCATGCAAGCACTGTTACTTCACGTCGATTTTCTGTGTGTCGGGTGGTAGTCCGCTGGCCGAGTCGACCCATTCATGTTGAAACCAGTAATAGCTTCAGCATGTCATCTAACAAGAACATTTAAAAATCTATTCCCACGTAAAGGTGTTTAAAAGTAAATAGGATACAATAATATTGCATTAAATAATACTTATAAATTAAAACTATGCCATTATATTTACCCACTTCGTTGTAAAACAAATGATTATAGTATTACTAATAAACATTGATTTAAAAGACAATTTAACATTAAAAACAATTTAATTGAAAACATTATTCACTAAATGATTGTCTCCGTTAGTCATATTGCATTATGCTACATGCCACATAGTATTTAAGTATTTTACCTTAAATATCGCAAATGTTATGAATAATAGTAGGTTTTTACGTGTGGCCGCCTGGCTAACTAACACCTTCAAAGTTGAAAATATTTCGATAAGCGCATGAAACGGTGAGTGTATTTCGATGACTCCACTTGAGAATCAGGACTTTAGCGTCTACTACCATAGGCTATATCGTCATTTAATACAAGGTGAGATTGTAAGAAAAAATATTCGAATTCTCCCAATGATAATACATAACATAATTGTTATATAGAATATTGATTTAACTTATTAACATTATTATTCGAGGATTCCAAATTAAAGCATTGAGAACTTTTGAATATTAGACAAAAGCGTTATACGAGGGGAGTAATTTACAGGGACATTATAGTAAAGTGTATCTATATCTTTATATATAAATTTCTTCTGTGCGTTTGTATGTCACAGAACTCCTAAACGGCTGGACCGATTTTAATAAAACTTTGTGTGCGTGTTCCAGTGGATCCGAGAATGATTTATATTCACAATTGGACCCGGTAGGTGGCGTTGCGGTTGACTTTTAGGGTTTTTTTTATTATCAAGGCAGGACAACGTCCGCCAGGTCCGCTAGTAATTTATACTATTGATTGATCATCACTACATATTACAAAACAAAGTCCTTTGCCACGTCTGTCCGTCTGTTTGTTTGCGATGATCTTAAACACTATTGAACAGATTTTCATTTATCACCAGTAGATAAAGTGACTCACGAGGAAGGTTTAAATATATAATATGTCAAGGCTTTTATTATTATCAGGGCGGGACAACGTCCGCCGGGCCTCCTAGTTGAATATAAGTAATGATGAAACCGATTGTTATGTGATACACAAATATATATCTAACACTCGGTAATTTTAGATAACGTAAATAATCGGTAACTAGATTGGGTTTATCTCTTCATGTTATATTATTTCCCAAAATATAAATAGTTACATACGTTTTAGAGGATTCACAGAGAGGGGCGTCATTTCCAGACGTCACAACCCTTCCCATATGGGTCCACCCTATAGTAGTCTTTAGACGTTAAAACCGACTTGACATGGTTCTTGAACTCACTAAGTAGCAAATCGGTAATGTGTTTTGGGACTTTGTTATAAAACCTAACACTATTACCTAAAAAACTAGTTTCGTCTTAGTGAGGACAGTTGTTCACCCCCGAGGGGCGCTATGTTCCCCCGGTGGGCGATGAGCCGCCTCGACCGGGAGCTAGCGGAAGAGGCGGCCATCGTCCAGGCTTGGTCACTGTCCCCCCCGGACAGCGCTATCGACACGTCTGCAGCCCGCCTCCGTGATGCTCTCACGGAGGTTTGCGACTCGTCGATGCCGCGGAGCGTACACCGCCCAAAGAGGAGGGCGGTGTACTGGTGGTCGCACGAAATCGCTGAACTTCGTGCGGCCTGTTCCGCGGCCCGGCGGCTGTACGGGCGCAGCCGCCGGAGACGGTCCAATAGGGACCCCGAGGAGGAGGCCCGGCTGTATGGCGACTACAGGACCTGCAGGAAGACGCTGCAGGTCGCCATCAGCCGGGCGAAAGAGCAGGCATGGGAGGAGATGCTCCGAGAGCTGGAGAGGGATCCGTGGGGGCGCCCGTACAGGCTGTCTCGGAAGAAATTCCGCGGCCAGGCGCCCCCGGCAACGGAGACTCTCCAGCCGGAGGTGGTTGAGGGGGTCGTCGAAGCATTGTTCCCCGACCCTCCGGAGCTCCTCCCTCCTCCCATGCCTCCGCCTCAGGTGGTAGAGGAGGCGCTGATCGGCCCTCCCCCAGTTACGGAGGAGGAGATGGGAAGGGCGATTAAGCGCCTCCGCACCGCCGGGCGAAAAGCACCCGGCCCTGACGGGGTCCCGGGTAGGGTGCTGGCCATCGCGTTGGGCCATCTAGGCCTAACTCAAAGTTAGAACTTGCCTCGCGCGCTACTAATTACGTTTCGAAGCGCTTTCAGCTGCTTTGTGATACTCATTCTTTCAAGCCGCACGTGTAACCGGATATCTGTAGCTTACGTCACGCCCTGTCACCAACACTATTAATATTTAAAGGGTTAAATTAACTAAAATAATTAATTATTATACTATAATTATAAATTATGGAATAGATAAATACATTATAACAGTATGGTTTTAATAAAATGCTTAATTAATTTACTAATAATATTTTTTCCGTAACCTTTATTTAATAAATTAATCTATTGATTGGTGGAGTGATTATACGAGAGTTGGTAAGCAGTAAGAATTATATATCGAATTAGGCTGACATGTGGACGGTATTTGCGACTTATTATATTCCAAGACGACTTCTATTTGTCATTCTTATCTCAAGTAATCCAGTACAGAAAAGTGTACTTATGTATTAGTATCTATATTTATTTTATATTTTTTTAACAATCTCACAAATATAATAATAGATTACAATCGTATATATACCTTATTTAATAAGCTTTTCAAGTGCATACTTCGATGTTAATTATTTTTTTAATCTTAGAAAAAATACTTTCATTTTTGATAGTTGAATTTCATAAAGTTACAATAACTAATATTTTTAATTACTTTTTTCTATAAATATCTAGTAGCTGCTGATCTTAACACTAATAATGATGACCTTGGAAGATGTAAAGCAATGGGTAAATTGCAACTAACTAAACTAGTAAGAGATAAGCGTATATACTTTACTTGGATGAAGTGTACATTATTACCGAATCATGATTAGATATCTAATGTTGGTAAAAGATATAACAAAGAAGTTAAAGATGCTGTATATCGTTGCTTATTTGGCATTTTAAAACGTATGTCTAAGTCCAAACATTTCAGTCTCTCGACTCAAAAATAATACTAATACCATTCTCCTAGAAACCCTGCCACTATACAATAATGACCATTAAAGGATGGAATAAGGAACAGAGTTGGTTTCCAAGTCGTCCGTTAACTATGAGAGGCAGCTGTAATTGATTCGTGGCTGATTGACTCAACCAATCGATTCAATTACCGAGAGATAGACACGAGCAAGCAACGAAGGAGCATGGTAATGACACGCGCCTATATAATAATACAGAAAACGGGAATATTTTATTTTATATTAAAATAACTGAATTGCGTTCAAATTGCCCTTAAGATGAAGTTTAATATAATTTCAAGGAAGGTATCTAGAAAGATATTTATTTATTTGCAATAATGGACCATGCAACAGTCAACAATCCGATGAATAATATAATTTATATAATAAGAAGGAGCATACTAGACTGAAAACCTACAACGCTTTATCACATCGGTACAACTTACACTGTTAGTAGTATTGAAAAATCGAATTAGGGGCGTCATTTCCAGACGTCACAACCGTTCCCATATTGGTCCACCCTATAGTAGTCTTTAGACGTTAAAACCGACTTAACATGGTTCTTGAACTCACTATCTAGCAAATCGGTAATGTGTTTTGGGACTTTGTTATAAAACCTAACTCTATTACCTAAAAAACTAGTTTTGGTCTTAGTGAGGACAGTTGTTCACACAAAACAATTAGATTTAGGAAAGTCAATACTCACTGATAAGAGCTGTCCAGAAAGAATAATAATAATATAGTACGACTAACATTTACTCGTGGCTTGACTCGTGCTAATGTAGAATTTAACTATCCCTTAATACACAGTATTTTTTTCTGCACGAAGGGTATGTCGTGTAGCCGTGGCAACGTGTATAGAGAATTTCAATATAATCGGTTAAGTCTGTAGCTACCGTGTATGTCATCCTCTTTGGCAGACGGGCTGAAACTTTTGTATATATTGTAAATAGAATGTCGTTCAAACAATTGAAAAACCGCGTGTCTCTACGAATACCATATATGGAATTATGAATAAACAGTCTATTTTACGCACTCCGAGTATTATTACTACGCTGTCCGTGTCAGTCTAAGCTCCTATATAGAGCCCGAAGGTCCTACAAGTCGTTAAGGCGTGAAGACGTAATAATCAAACAAACAAGCTAATATTTACAATATTAGTTAGGATGTTGTTGAGTCCAACTTTGAAATACAGCTTGGTTATAAATCTCATTTCTTTTCACACTTAACTTTCCATCCAACACAAAGATTTAAATTAGAATAATTTGAATTTAACTATAGTCCACATTGCTGAATTGCTTGCATATTGATGAATATGTAATGAACTTTCAGTGATTGGAATGATCTTATTCAGCTACATTTCCAAAATTTCATCTATTCTGTCCAGAATCACACCTCATATTATGGTTTGCAGAAGGGAATTATCACGTTAATTCTGGACATAGCATTGGTGGGCTGTCAATTGTACAATACAATACACAATACAATACTACAATATACCTAAGATTGGTTCGGAAAAGTATCAACAAATTTTTATAAATACAAAAAGAAAAGGTGCCTCTAAAAACTTACTGATGAGAAACAGGTTTTGTTTAGGCTTCGAATCCAAATAATTGAAATACATTGCTTCCTTGGCGGCTAAATTTCACGGACTTTAAACACGGAATGGTTTTACTATACATTAATAAGATTAAAAGAAAAAATTGGATCAAACTATACTTACTCTGTAATATAGCTTGTATATGTGAGAATGTATTAGCCAATATAATTGTACGGCTTCAACTCTATGCTTCAACGGCATCGGGGGCTTGAAATATAATCATTGAATTATGTTTATTTTATTTTTTTTATGCATTTTTATATAGTTTCTTAATTAATCAAACACTTGATGGGCTGCACAGTCTCAATACAAAATATTAATATTCCATTCCTACGCGTCCCTAGTTTGATGCAAACGAAATACGTCACGAGCATGTCGACGTAAATCACTACATAAAACAAAGCCCTACGCCGCGTCTGTCTGTCTATTCGCGATAAACTCAAAAACTACCGAGTGGATTTTCATGTGGTTCATTAATAGGTAGAATGACTCACGAGAAAGGTTTAGATATATAATTGTCAAGATTTTGTGTAAATTGGTTGAAATATAACGATCATTGTACGCCTGCTCAAACGGTCACTATGAAATTTTGCGGAAAATGACATAACTTTCATAGATTTTAATATTTTTTTTATTATTTTAATACTAAAATTAATTATTATTAAATTTGGATTACCTACGTAACTCAAGAGCTATGAAATATTTTCTCGTTGTTTAATCACATCTCAGCCCTGTTTGTCGACGCCAATATTTCATTTCAAAAAAATAAGTATGCTACTATAAACATTATTTAGATCGCATAAAATGTATTACATTAATCACGTATAGTGTCGATGCAGTTAGGAATGGCAATAAATACTTCGTAGATACTGTCACTATTTAGTTGGCCAGAGCTTCGCCTTACAATACTTGTTAGATAATATATAGATATCACTGATATCTTGCCTTTTAAAGGCCCATCTATATAAGTAAAAGCGATTACTATTTATACATACTTCCGCAAAATAATTTAAGTAACACAAACATAATAAAGTATGAACAAATTAATGTTATTTAAGCTATATAACAATTTTATATAATTATCCTTATTTATGTATCTCGAATATGTTTACTAATCTGTTTCGACATGTAGATCGGCGACATCTAGCCTTTCATGGCCGAACTACGAAGTCAAAGAATATACTATTTATTATTCATAATGATCAAACTAATGATTCAATTCTATATAATGATATTCTTATTTACGTCTTACTAAAATCTAAATAATAATAATTCTTATTTATGTATCTTTATTATGGTGGCGCTAGTTTCAATGTGTCTCTTAATATGGTGGCGCTAGTATCAATGTGTATCTCTAATATGATGGCGCTAGTGTCAATGTATATTTATAATATGGTGGCGCTAATATCAATGTTTCGGTCGTGTTGTAGTCTCGTCTCTTGAATGTGATGCAGCGGCACCGGCGGTGGGTGATAGCACTTGATATTTTGAATAACACAGTTATCATGTATACAAGTACAATTTACAAGTAATAATTTTTGTACAAAATTTATAATATCCTTACTAATATTACGAATACGAATGTGAATTTATGTGGTTATTCATTTCATACATTTTAATGCCTCATGACTACCTACTCAATCGATGAACAACAAATGTTGAAAATAAAGTATTCTGCTAAAAATTCGGCAGATGACTTGTTTCTTACTTTATGAAAGTGCTATATTATTGGAAATAAATTATGATTTTAATACATTATTCAACACTACGTTACGTATTAAAAAAATATGGATAGTAATATCATATCTAGTATTTGCGTAATTTTTGTATACGCTCTATGTTCTTCTATGTAAAGAGTCACAAAGCCACACTTAGGATTCGTTTCGCTTACATAAATTAATTAGCAGATGTTTATCAGTTTCGATCCATATAAATAACTAGCTGTCACCCGCGCCTCCGCACGCGTTTTTTTTAAATGTATTAAAGAAATGTAAAATTTTAAGTAGCGTGTGTACATTACAGAAATGCTTTTTCAAAAACATTTGTAACTACGACACGCACGTCATCTACTGTAATGTAACGTGTACATTAGATACGTGAATACGAATAGTATATCGAATGGGATGGGATTTATCATCAGCAACATATCTTTAACCTACTATATACCACCCTCAGTGCTCACTAACGCTATATAAGAAAGTAATGAAAATTTTAAACTATACATTATCGAAGAATTTGTGTTAATTTTTTTATTATATAGATATAACATATCTCACATTGCCGATATAGCCCATATTGTCGATATAATTGTGTTATTCTTATACGTTGCTATAGTCACTGAGTTATGTAGATGCAAACGCGGTAAATAAAACAAAATGGCCGCCAAATTGAACAAAATGATAATATAATTCAAATTACATACATTGATTCTTGGAGTCCAGTTCAGCGCACGTCTCACGCGCTTGTTTACAGTAAACAAATTATTTTTGATCACCAGTAGGTATGTAATGTAGAAACTTCAGAAGGTGCGCATGCAGTAGCCCGGTGAAGCTGTTAAGACCTTGTTAGGTCAATAGCGTAGTAAGTTCGAGAAAAAAAAAGTGTGCATGATCCCTCTTTTTGTCGTGTCGCACCGCTGTGTGGACAAAAGAAAAATTAATTCATTTTCAGAAAATGATAAATAAAGTAAGGATCCCCAAAACACTACTGTCTATTGTGTTGAGTATAATAAGTAGACCTTTTATTGTCATTTTTTTTTGTGGGTTGGCTAATTTTAGAAAATTGTAAGTTCATAATTTTTTTACGACCCCTATTACAAAGGCAAACCACTGTGCGACGCGGTAACTGTTCAAGAAAGATAAATTAGATTTTGTATTTGGATAACTTTGACCTATTAAAAAAAAACAAAAATGTTAGTAAATGTTATCAAGGTTGATATTTTTTTCATACTCTTTTATTTATTTTATGTTTTTATGTCTTGTCTATGTTAAATATCTTTGTTAGTCTATGGTGTACATCTGTCATTACTTGCCTTTTTCAGTGTAATGGTTTTAAAGTCAATTAAACAACATCTTTATAACTTCTATCGTGGTATCATTTATTATTTCTACAATTTCCTCTCTTACACGATAAGACGTTGAACGTTGTCTATACATAGAAAGTATTTACCAAAAACCTGTTTTGAGTTATATAAGAAGATGAAGGAATACAATTTTCTTTTTTTTCTGTCCATTTGTCTGAAAACGCTGATCTCTAAAACCATTACAAGTATTTTCTTAGAGTTTTTACGCTCTTGTAGGTATTAGAGCCACGCTGAAGTTATTACCGGTTTCAACATGAATGGGTCGGCTCGCCCGGGACCCACAGAAAAACGACGCGACGTGAAGTAACAGTATTGTTGCGTTTCGTTCGGTCAGTGAGAGCGCCTCTTATATATATTTCGTATCGGATAATTTTCTAAACTATTTCAGTTTGATAAGGGAAAAAATAAAACCCTTCCACTTGCACATGTGTAAGCGTGTATGCGTGCACGTGTGTGGAGGTGATATGTGTAATGTTGTCGCAGTGATGTAAGATTTTGTGTCACTGTATCGCGCGAGCAGCGTACTCAAGGGCTCCACGCCGAGGGAACGGACCTAGGCTTGAGCTGCTGCCGAGGGAGGCCTAGTCTGGTGTGCGGGAGCCCTGTTATTGATGCATGCGGAATACGTATGAATAACATATCTATAGATTTATTATTGGCAATACGCAACGTTATGAAGCTTTGCTCGATTCATATAATTGTAGTTGAAATTTACAAATATTGTATTTGCAAACTATTTTAGTATATGTTTTTATCATATACTAAAATAGTATAAACTTCATAATAGTATATGATTTCATTTCTAATAATTAAGATACTATAAATATTATTAGGGCATTTGGAAACTAATTTATTGTACGGTCTAATATCGTAAATAAATTAAAACGGTTGCTTTCGTGTAGAAAAACTTTACTCCAAACTATGCTTTAACTTTTAAACGAAACAAATCTAAATTAATCTCTTCGCTAATAGACAAGTGACACTAAAAATATGATAATAATATATTATTATAAGAATGGCACTAAATTTTAATGATCATTGATTAATTTAATGATTCTGTTGACTGTATTTAATTACTTTTCGTCTGTATATCACAAAGAGATCACAAAATGTTACTGTGTAATATAGATGAAATGATATTCTTAAAAAAACAACGATATCTTGTAGATGCACATTTATAAATAAATCTTCAAGCTTATATAGTATTATAATATCACAACTAGTTATAACTCAGATTTATTTACAGCCCTCGCAAAATTTTTGACCGCCTTGAATATAAAGGGCTCAGAACACAAACTTCGTTATAAATACGTATTATATGGATGGATGTGTACGACATGTAGACAACTTAGAGATAAATAAATGCAAAATTTTAGATACGTATTATAAAATATTATGTCTTTATTTTGTACTAGCTTCTGCCTGCGACTTCGTCCGCATGGAATAGTTACTTTGGGCTTATACTAACACGCAGCGGAAGCTCTCAAAAGGAATAAAACCCGATTTTGAAACATTCTTCATTAGTGTTCCACTCCTATTGGTCTTAGCGTGATTATATATAGCCTATATCCTTCCTCTATAAATGAGCTATCTAACACTGAAATAATCTTTCAAATCGGACCAGTAGTTCCAGATATTACCCCCTACAACCTCACAAACTTTACCTCTTTATAATAATAATAATTACTAAGTATACATTAAACTCTTAACTATTTTACGCGTAAGCTCAAATTTACATTCAATTGTTTCAATTTTTCTCAAAGACTAAACTTTAACGCTAAAATAAAATTATATAATACTAGCGGGCCCGGCAGACGTTGTCCCGCTCTGATTATTAAAAAATCCTTAACAAATTATATACCAAAACCTTCCCTATGAATCACTTTATCTACTGGTGAAAACCGCATCAAAATCCGTTCAGTAGTTTTTGATTTTATCGCGAACAGACAGACAGACAGACGCGGTATGGGACTTTGTTTTATACTATGTAATAATAATGTTACAGTAGGCTGATGTATATATTGTGTATTTCAATTAGATTTCGAATCAGTAATACTTAAGCGAGGAAAAAAACATCATTAATCATTCGTCAATACAATATTGCGTCGGCCATTCAATCACGTAATTTATACGCATTCTATACATGACAGTTTAGCTTAAATAATATAGGAGATTAATACCAATTTCTTTGGTAGATTTAATCTTGTCAGACATGTGAACCATACGACATCACCATCTCAAGACAGGATAACTAAGATGATAACATTACATATCATCTTACGCTCTCAAAGCACTACATTTTACTTATTTAAGTATAATAATAACAAAAATACAAGATTTTTTACAAAATTCACGTTTTCCTTGAAGCCTATTTCGTGCGGCCACGTATTAAAACGTATTTTCTTACACAAAAAAAAATACTCATATTTACATTAAGATATATGAATAAATGATAACTTTCATAAAAACTGGTACCTATGAATTAAACTATTTTAATTAAATCATACTGTCTGGTGATAACACCGTGGCCTAAAATACAAATATTATCATTTGTACAGGTTAGTCATTATCAATTAAGTTATTTATCGTTTCAATAAGATCTAAGAACATGCCATTGCACTCTTTTATAAAAACTAAGTTGTTAATAATTTAATAAAGTAGCGTTACGTAATGGTTATTATAGTTAATAAGTTAAGCTATCTAGTCATCACTTAGTTTGCTGTCCTTATTAAAAGATTGTTAGTTGTAATAATATTAGTCGTGCTAGACCAGGAGGTGTGCACTTTAAAAATGACAATATCAAATTCTTATAAACTAAAAATCATTATTTTATTTGTTTTACTCCACAAATCAAGTTCTAATTGTGCACGCAGACACACGCGCACGTCTTTGCTAAACGACCGTACGTTTACTTATTTAGATGTATTCCGTGTAATTACAAAAAAGTTAAAAACGTATTAAAT
>MU160578.1:41512-72285 GCA_015888305.1 Antheraea pernyi | reverse complement strand
GAGGGCTCCGCGCGGGGACGACCTAGGCTCGAGATATTACTGAGAACCGCGATGTGTGCGGGAGCTAAAGAGGATCCCTTCCCTCGCGGCGGCGCGAGGGTCGGCTACAAAAGCGTGGGTGCAACACGCATTTAATAAGATCGAATTTAAATTTATTTAGCGGCGACGGCGCCGAAATCTAAAAATAGACATAACAAAAATTATTATTATTGAACGGTCGTTTTAGGGGAAGATAGACGTAAATACGCGATTTACTCTATCTTATATGAGTTATTTATTTTGAACAGCTGTTTCTGTAGAACCTTAAGTTTGTCGCAAATTTTTAACATCATCATATAATATAGTTTTATCCCTAGTGCAAGGAGTAGTGACTCACCTACATCACTTGAACACACATATGAGATCATATCTCTCACACACGTGCACATATGTGGGAGGTGGGAGGGTTTTGTTTTTTTTCCCTCATCTAACTGAATGGATTAGTTTTAGTTCGTTTCATTCCGATATACACGTATTCATTTGTGAATCATGCAATTTCGATTGTATGGTTGTATATATGTATACATAATATAGTGCTTAGAATAGTTAGCTAGGTCAGACGCGATTTTTTCCAGGTAACAGCCCAAGCCGAGGTGCGCGTGCGCCCTTGTGTATGTTACCTAAAAAACCAAATCGGCTGAGTGCCTTAAGCGCTCGCCTTAGTAGTCCGGTGAAGCTGTGAAGACCCTGCAGGGTCAATGGCGTAGTCAGTTCGAGAAAAAAAAAGACGCTGGTGTATACGTTAAAAGAGCCATCACCAATTACTATTGACACCAAACTAAACTGTACTATAATTGACATCAAATTACTTGGTAGGTACTCGCCAAACTTTTTGACGGCTCTGAATTAACTTGCATAGAACACAAATTGAAGTATAAATACGAATTATATTATATGTATAACATCGAGATAACTTAAGGATAAATAAATGCTATTTTAAATTTATTTTCTGCTATATTCTCCATTATATAATGTGCAAATTTGAACTTACGGCTATATTCACTGTGGCCATAAAGATTGATGAGAATTATTATACTATCCTTTTTTAGAGCCAAGCCAAGGCTTATAAAAAGGCTAGAGAATGTGTTTGCAAGAAAATTAATGTCAAATGTTGAGAAGTATTTGGACAGCAAATTGTGATTATTTGGGATTATTATCGACTATTCTTCTTTCTTGGGTACTCCAATTACGGTATTCTAATTACTGTAAAATATTTTTGGACGTTCAAAATAATTATTATTCATTGTCATATTCAGAAGGATCAAGGACTTTCGGCTTTTTATCAATCAATCAATATTTGATTTGCTTAATATCAACAGACTGCACCTGACAACTGTAATTGAGAATATAAATGTGATTGCAGTGTATTTGTCGATATATTATAATAGTATATAAGTATGGCTTTAAAAATGTATAAACCATATATTTAATAAATCACTTTATAACTATTCAATAAATTAAATAATTAAGGAAACTATTAAATTTGGTACTATGGCGTTATTTTTTTTTTCAATAAAATATAATTAGCATTTTAGGGCTTGCAAAGGGTCAAGAAAACGTAGGTAAGAATTCCTGAATATTCTGAAAAATTGTTGAAAATTTCTGGTATTTTTTAATTAAATCTGGCAAGAATGTAGAAAATTTAAATTATGAATTTCACTCTGTGGTTAAGATTAGGGCTATAATATTTGTAGAAATAGTGGATATCTAATTTTTTTTTTAATATCAATATTATAATTCGATATATTGAATAAAAAAATTGATTTATCGAATTATATCGGCTACATTAAAAAAAAACATTTGAAATTCAGTTTAATAGTGATTTACAGTTTTTAATCCAGTATATTTGTTAAACAATTTATAGCATAAATGTTTTAAAGTGTAACATTACAGTTCTAACACTTACACAAACGTTATTCAATCATATTGATCTTAATTCTCATAATTATTGTTTTATCTAAATAAGATAATTATGTGTACCAATAATTTTCAGTCCACCAGTTACTAAATTTTTTAAGTCGTGGTGTTCTAGTGGTTTGACCGGTAGAATATCATTTCGATGTTCACAAGTTCGAGCACGGCATGTACCAATGATTTTATCCAAATTCGCGTACATTTACTAATTTAGATTAGTAACAGTATCGGCTGACGCTGAAGGAAAACATCGTAAGGAAACCTGAACCTAAGAAATGCTCTTGTAGTACTACTATATGTGTGAAAACATACAACTGTAGATTTCTCAGAGTTTGAAATCGTCAATACGTCGTGGGTTAGCGATAACGCTACTACTCATACTACTAATCATAAGATTATGCCAATATCTTCCTTCGGGAAAAGGCCTATAACCCCACAGTAGGTCTCTTACAAGCTTATGATGATTATGATGAATATTTTTCAGTAAAAGTTTAAAAAAATACTCGTTACTTTATAATATGTTCAGCTGTTTCACTACTAAGATTACTAAAATCAGCCTGCTGCAAATTCTGGTACCTCGATTCATTGATCCAGAACGACGACAGCGCAGACAATGACGTGAGGAATAGGATAACTGCAGGATGCACGAAATGGCGAAAGATATTTGGAGTATCTTTCGATCCACGAATACCCTTGAAACTCTAGGGGAAGGTGTATAAAACAATTATAAGACCAGACCAGTCATACTGCATGCACCTCAGTGCTAGGTTGCGAAGGAACCGGACCAGAGAAACCTACGCGGCAGAGATTCGATTGTTAAGATGTGTGGTGTAACTAGAATTGATAGAATAGAAATAAATATATATCAGATGAAGTTTATATAAATATCACCAGTAACAGCGAAGTTTAGGAGTAATAGGTTAGCATAATACGGGCACGTTATAAAGAGAGGTGAAAGACATATAACAAGAAAAGTTTTAAATATGAAGGTGGTCAAATAAATATAAGAGTAGAGGAGACTGAAAAAGGTAGGAATAAAGCTTATTAAAAATGAATGTGTATAAAAGAATGAATTCTGGGATGCCACATGACAAAGGAGAGTGGAAAAGAAAAACATGTTCTATGAATCCTACCTACGTGGGACAAGGGTAAGAAGAAGATGATGTACAAAAAAATATCGACCGCCGACATCCAAATTTTAATATTGAACTATTAATATATCGACCAAAATATATTAGAACAAAATCGATTACATTACACTGCGATTCTTCGATATATCGATATTTAATCTTAGTCCTAGTTAACATCAGCACTCAGCAGTTTGTTGTGATTGCGAGGTCATTGTATAGTTACACCTGTTTAGGTGGATATTTGTTTCGGAGAGCATTTTATTGGCACTTTACTAAGTGTAACATAATTGCTGGATATTAATAATACAAAGAAATAAATAAGTGTATCAAAATGGGTCAGATTATGGGATCTTACAGTGCACGAAATGTAGACCTTTATATGGATGATAAACCAACATTCGACCATCAAGTTGGATTTTCTTACGACAGAAAAGAACGAGGTGACATAACACGATACAATTTTAAGTATTACATTCCAAAATTTCATTACTATATAGTTACATAATTTTATTGTTTAGGTTAAGTGAACATAGTAATAGTTCTTTATTTTATATTTTGTACATTTATTATAGTATATGTAACAAACTGTTCAAAAATTAAATTTGTATAGTTATAAAACTAAAGCTAAAAATGTTAAAAAATTCAAACAATTTGTGTATAATAAATCAGATCTTAAATGTATATATGTACTATTGGAATGTGATCCACATAGTACATCACTCTTTTTCATGAATATAGATACATGCAAATAGTTACTTAGGACTAAAACTAACATGGAATGGGAGCTCTCAAAAGGAAAAAAAACGTTTTCATAACATTCTTCATTGGTGCTCCATTTCTATTCTCCTTCTTAACCTCCTTCTCCGTCTTAACCTGATGGATAAATGGATCGGTTCATCCGGGGTAGTACCACCCTCTTGCAGAAAACTGATGTGCATTAACAGTGCTTGTATTGTTGCGTTTTGTTCGGTCAGTGAGAGCGCCGGAGGCCCATCTCCCTTCCCCACTTCCCTTTCCCTTCTTCCCCTATACAAAGGCTGGCAACGCACTTGCGACTCCCCTGGTGTCCCTAGTGTCTATGGACAGTGGTGATCACTTGACACCAAATGACCCAACTGTTTGTTTGCCTCCTTTGACATAAAAATGGAAAAAGATGAATATTTTGGTCTTATTTTACTGCTTTAAGGCTATTTTGTATTTATAATTTACTAAATATTAATCTTTAATTACTATAAATTGTTACAGAAATGATAGCAAATGAAGCTGACCTCATTTCAGCTAGAATTCCACCTAAGTTTCGTGACTATTGTGCTCACTATTTACTTGATTATCAAGTATGTAGGTATAAAGAGATGCCATTACTCTATAGATGTGCTCATGAAAAACATAATTACTTGAACTGTGAACACCAAGAGTAAGTATGAATATAGCTTTTTATTGAAGTAAGACAAAATGACAATACTGTACTTAATAGTATGCACAGTGCAATTTAACAGTAATAGAGTCAGCTAAGGGATCTACAATCTTTTAGAAATTTTCACACATTCGGTAGTTTAATGGCTGATTCCAAAACATGTAAAGAGAGTCAATATAATGGGTTTATCATCATTTACATAATTAGATGTTATAAAAACAAAGGCCTTAATATGCTACTATACCATATCTTAGACCTGGTATGTGATAGTCACAATGTGGTCTAACTGAATTGATTTTGATACACGTATACAATAAAATATGATTTATAAATTGTAAAATACCTTACTGATACTTTCAGTACCATAGCTTTTTTCTTGACTTTGAACTACAATTGTTACATAAAGACCAAAAATTAGTAGCCTAATTGCTGTTAGTGCTTACAACAAAATATTACTAGATATAACTTTTAATTTGTAAGGCAAATATATAGGTAATAATACTAAATACTGAATATATAAAGTAGAATGTAATGATAAAGTGTTTACAAAATGTATATAATATACATTCTGTGCACTCTGATTAGTTAAATTTATGTTTTCAAGTTTATTATATGTAAAATTTGCATGTACTTATATAATATACATATTATCCACATATAAGAGTAACTTGATCAAATAATAAGAATTACTATATTATAGATATGTACAGGTTGTATATATATCTAGATTCTATAATTTTAACATTTCAAATTGTTCGGTAATTGTAAATAATCTTTTACAGTTATATTGTGCGCATGAAGGAGTTTGAACGTGAGCGTCGTTTGAGAGTAAGAGAGAATCGTGTTGCCGCTACAGCTTAAAAATATTGTAAAAACAATGTAGAAATTTGTTTATGAATTATGTAAATAGAAAATATCGCAATCATTTAAATCCTTGTTTAATTTAAATAAAAATCTTCCTTAAAAATTATTAATCAATTGAATCCCTATTGGGGCCGCCGCCTGTCAATATGGCGACACCTCTCGCTCTCGTTTGTCACCGGCCTTAGGCGGGGTGAGGTGGAAATGAGGTGAGACGTGAGACGAGGCGACATTCCCCGACGGTGGGCGAGCGTAGAACTGTCGAAGGTGGTAGCGAGAGCGCCGGTAGCCCGCCTCGGTGGTGACAGTCGGATGCCGGTGATGTCTTGAAGGTGCACCGATGATGTGCAATAATACACTAGCCAGTTGATGACGGTGGTGGTTTTGAATCGGAGGTCGAGGTGGTCGCAAGAAAACACCGTGGTTCTCGTATAATGACCGTGTCCCCGAGCCAACAGAGCACTACTACTGACGATGAAGACTTCTCGATGTTATTATTCAATATTATCTCAATGAGATGTACAAGCAGACTACTCGATGTTATTGCGATGACTTGTACAATCAGACTACTCGATGTTACTGCTATGCCTGTGCAATCAGACTGTTCCATGTTACTATGATGCCTTCTTGAATCAGACTACGATGGTACTCAATGAGATGTGCGATCAAAACTACTCGATGTTACTGTGATGCCTACGATGTTATCTCAATGAGATGTGCAATCAAACTACTCGATGTTACTGTGATGCCTTGTTGAATTAGACCACTCGATGTTATTGCGATCAAACTACTCAATGTTATTGCGATGCTTTGTGCAATCAAACTACCATGTTACTCAATGAGATGTGCGTCGCCAATAATTCCCTTATAAAAACTATCATAAGGTTTAAAAGGGTTTTTTTAGTAAACTCCAAAACGCTAATGGCGAGTGAGGAATATATACGGTTGTTTTTACTAATGTAAAATAATTTTCTCATCCTCTTAAACTCTTATTTTAAGTTGTATTTTTGCAAAATAATTAACCCCGATAAAGTAGTGAATGATACTGGTAGTATTTAGTGAAGATTAGAAGTACAAGATATACTGACAAATTGTTCGGAATTCACATACCTTTTTTGATTTAAACTGCTAATAATATCAGAAAACAATGTGAGGAAACCTGTACCAAATTATTCTTTTAATACCACTTTATATGGGGAAATATAGAATCGTAGTTTGAAATTGGTGATAGGTCGTGGTAATTATGGTCTTCAGAAAGAATCTTATGACTCTGCTGTGAGTCTCTTACAGGTTGATATAATGTAGTGATGGTATATAAATAGAAACTCTACATTAATTATTTACTGCTTTGAGGTGATATTAATTTGTAATCTAAGAAAAACAGTGCAGCCTACAAACAATTAATTCACCTACAATAGTATTTTGGTTATCTGTAACTTATATTGACTAACCATGAAAAGAAATATTATAAAGAAATCTGAGCACCTACACTTAGAGGAATAGTCTTACTGGTGTTTAAATCCATGCTTTGGTTAGGGAAGAGTAATACCTACGGCGATGGATATTTTTAAATTTGGTTGGTAACTACAGCCATTAATTATTCGCTGCCTTACTAAAATAATTCAGTTCCTGCCAAAAATTCCAGAGATATCTTCTAGTATATAAAATTCTCATGTCATGGTGTTAGTGTTTGAACTCTTCCGAAACGGCTGGACCGATTTTTATGAAAGTTTTAAATATATATTTAGTAGGTATGAGAATAGGTCGTAAAGTATATGTTATACCTCTAGGTGATTAGGGCGACCGTATCCAGATTTTTTGTCAATTTTTGTTTTTGAAGTTATACTCCTTTTGGCGCGTGAGGGAAAAATGATAAAACAAAACAACAAAACAAAAAGTATTTATTTAACAAAATGATGTTACATGGCATACAAATAACTGTAGATTCCCGCACTAGGAACTGAATCCTGTGTCGCGGGTAATCATTCAAAACTACGTTACAAAATGTATAAGCTGTTAGTGCCGTTAGTGGCTTACTAATTGGATGAAAGAGATTAATAGAATGTAAAACTTATGTATATATATAAAAAAAAAAACTTTAAATTTGCGCAGTATTAATAACTAAACACAACACATGGTAATCATATCTAAGTAAGGAATAGTCTTACTGGTGTTTAAATCCATGCTTTGGTTAGGGAAGAGTAATACCTACGGCGATGGATATTTTTAAATTTGGTTGGTAACTACAGCCATTAATTATTCGCTGCCTTACTAAAATAATTCAGTTCCTGCCAAAAATTCCAGAGATATCTTCTAGTATATAAAATTCTCATGTCATGGTGTTAGTGTTTGAACTCTTCCGAAACGGCTGGACCGATTTTTATGAAAGTTTTAAATATATATTTAGTAGGTATGAGAATAGGTCGTAAAGTATATGTTATACCTCTAGGTGATTAGGGCGACCGTATCCAGATTTTTTGTCAATTTTTGTTTTTGAAGTTATACTCCTTTTGGCGCGTGAGGGAAAAATGATAAAACAAAACAACAAAACAAAAAGTATTTATTTAACAAAATGATGTTACATGGCATACAAATAACTGTAGATTCCCGCACTAGGAACTGAATCCTGTGTCGCGGGTAATCATTCAAAACTACGTTACAAAATGTATAAGCTGTTAGTGCCGTTAGTGGCTTACTTATTGGATGAAAGAGATTAATAGAATGTAAAACTTATGTATATATATAAAAAAAACATTAAATTTGCGCAGTATTAATAACTAAACACAACACATGGTAATCATATCTAAGTAAATAAGTGTAGGTAGATATATAAATTGTCCTTAGAACTATATTTATTTTCATATCCTGCGTCTGTTTAAGAGAGAATGTGAAGAACATTTTCAGTCTCCTGATATGTTATAGATAATAACCAGTTTGTGACTCTTGTTTTTGCTTCTCTTAACTCTAGGTTAATTAACTCGCAGTGTTTGTTCACTTGTCTATATATGAATGGGAGGGCAAATGATGAGAGTAAATTTTTAACATGCGCGCGCACAACGACACCCTGAAGTTAGCTATAGTCAACATTTTGTTTCTTTATATTTGTTGTTTGTATTTCTTTGTATTAAAACTTTCAATGTATTAAATACCTTTTTTTCTATTGTTAGTGTCCTAGAATACGCAAAAGATAAAAATTTTGAAAAGATTTTTATCTTGTTATGCCAAAGAAGTATAACTTCTAACGCGTGTATATAAATACACACACTTTTTTGTCTTTTGTTTTATTTAAAAAAAACCTACAACCTTAAATTTTCACCTTCCTAACCCAACCCTTCCATTTTTTATTCACGATTTTAGTATATTTGTATGAACAATATCCAAATAATTCAACAGTTGGATGTTGCTGAACGACAGATGACGCTATGTTCGCCTCATCAAAATTTCTTTCACATATGTCTAAATCATATCACTAAAACAACTAGGTATGTGTTTGAGTGAGTCCCTGAATTGTTTGGTTTCATAATTAGAAACGGTGGGAGTCACTGTAATCGGGTTCTAGGTTTTTTAAGATTTTTCGAGTTTGCAAATACAATTAGAACCGGTAGGTAACCGATTTCACGCAAACGAAGTTGCATGGGTCAGCTAGTATTCTATATTAAAAAAAATACTAAACTTAAAGTATAACTCCATTCCATCAGAGGACGACTAGACGGTGTGAGGGTTTCCACCTCTTTGGTTTCCACCCTTATGTGGTTTATATACCCATGATTCGTAAAAAACGATTTGCTGCTACATTTATTAAACGTACGGCTAAGGAGTGCAATTCACTCACGGTGCGGCATCTGTCTTCCCGTCATCTTATAACGTGGGAGTCTTCAAAAGAAGAGTGAACAAACTTTTAGCGTTTAAGTGTGATACATTGTCGGCCTCATCGTCACTTACCATCAGGTGAGATTGTGGCCGAGCGCGTGCCTGTTGATCACAAAAAGGTAGATCTTTACTCTGCATATATTTATTGGTCTACATTACGTCTGCTACAATAGCTTTTTAATTAGCAACTAATCTTTACTCGTCTCTATTAATAGGTTTCCGTTGAAATGAGATCTTTTATGGTTGGTGATTCAAACAGGGATATCGAAATTGTCCATATACATATATAACATTCTCTTTCTAATAGATATTACTATGTTTGTTAAAACAAATCGAAATTTTCTACCACCAGTATATGTTAAGCATACATTTCTTATCCTCCATACTTCATATAAGAGATTAAGTTTCTGCTGGTTTTTATACTTCGATCGGAGTATTATTCTAACATATAAATCTTTTAAACACATCTATTTTAGTACTAACACGTATCTTTTTGTATATTTTATGTTTGAGTCTTAGGGACGGATACCAATCTGTAAGGAAATCCTCAAACTGCGGAGAATGTGACGCATCACCGATTCACTTTTATTACTAAGTACTAACACTCTCACATACAGATTGCTTTTACAAATATGTACAGATATATTTATTTCCAAACAACCATACCAAAAAAACAACCTTAAGTATGGCTTCGAACTAGGCAATCTCGGCAACATGCAGGCCTATCGTGCTACAAAAGAGTCATAAGCTTGCGGTACGAACTAAACGCTAAAAATCGTCACGTAAAGAAAAAGCGTTATGAACCTCTATCTCTCTTCCGCCATGTAACTTTCTCTCTCTCTCTCACTCTCTTTATGTCTATATATTATATGTGTGTGCGACTTCGATCAGCAATAACTAGATAAAGGATCACGTACAAAGTCGAAGCTAAAAGCTGTCCGCGTAAATATATACTTATGTGTAGCTATTTGTTTTAAGTTTTAAGTTCAACCTAATTGTAACCATGACACCTAGTAATAAAGTCACAAATGTTCAAAATATTATCTAATACGATAAAACGAGCAAAGCAATAAATTACTCCCCTCACGAATGAAAAGACAACATAAACAACATTTTGTGTGAATTCAACCTTAACACGCAATGAATAAAGTACTTTTTCCCGTTATTGTGCGTGGTTGAAGAGCCTTGTCCAAACATTTGTACCACAGGTATAAAATCGGTAATTTTGTTCAAAATTTGATATTATTTGTTAGTTTAAAGCTAAAATATAACTTATTCAACATGTATTTATCGAAAGTAAGATACTCCGGTCGTTAAATTGCTTTTTCGGGTATTATTTTTGAATCTTTTGAATACACTGCGGCATGTGAAATGTGCGTACGTTGGCTGTGTTTAAAACTAAACAAAATAAAAGCTCACATTTCAAGTGAGCTGTAATTTACCGAGACGTATTTTTCGCTCCGACCCGATACCTAGTTATTGTTGACCGAAGGTGTGCGAGTATCCAAATTCGAGCATCGTGCATTGCCGCCGATCAATAAGTGTCTCTTTACATCACACGTACTTTTACTCGCAAATACAGTGTGCAGGACGGGGGAAAGTAAGAATGCGTATTCATGAGTGATTGCTATAGTTTGTCCTAATACCCGTGTCGTATAAAACCTCACATTAGAGCTAATCATTTTGGCCAAAGAGTATAAGTAATATAGGAAATGATGGCTTGAATAAAATACCGAAATCGCTGTATAAAGATACTGGAGGTATTTAATCAATATTACAGAAAACATTAAAATTTATGAAGTACTTTGATGTTTAAACCATTGCAAGAAATATTAACTAGGTATAAATAAATGCAAAACGCAATGATCAAATGATTAAAATGTTGTATGCAGGTAGTCTTCCTTGATATTGATAGGTACATATTTTCAACACTATTGACATAAAATGCGTATTTAATTATTAACATAGCTTAGAATCGAAAGGAGTACATTATAAATGTTCTGATTGAAGACCTGTTTTAAAATTTGTATGTGTATCTTTGGGGCTTGTTCATATAATATATATGTGAAAATCAAACACGGACTTTGCAATCGAGACTTTTAATATTGGACTTGTCTGTCGAGGAAAAATATATATCCATCCAAATGGCCAGCACGCTACATTACCAAATTAGAAAATTATACATAACAGTTATGTTTCTATCACTGTAACGTATCATCCAATGCATACAGATCCCCTTTAGTTGTGCCCAAAGAGTATAATAAGTATTATTAGAAGTAGTGCCTAAGCATTTGTTTTTGTTCAACAAATAATATTGCTATTTTTTTCTTGGTTTTGACAAGACGTGACTGACGCATCTGCCAGTGTCTTGTTTTATATGTACCTACGCAGCGGGTATTAAATTCTAAAGTTATTGAATACATCACGAGTTATAAAGTATATAGTGTGTGGTTTTATGAGACTACGATACAAGTGAAACTTTTTTCAGATTATAGGTAAACATTGAAAATATTTGGAAAATGATTCGATTTAGAGTATTAAAATCGTGTTTTTAATAATAACATAACAATTGGGATTATAATGAGAAATAAATAGTAGACAAGATATCCAACTATACACATTAATTTCAATCTACGTATTACAGTACGGAATACTTAATAAATACAATCATGCAGATGATAGACGCATGTTAGCACAGCACAATATTTATTTAAATGCTTGAATCACCGCCATATTGGCTTTGGCTGCTCTGCCAAGTGCTTTTCACTCTATCCTTACTCCGCGGCCGGCTGTAATACGACATGCGATAGAGAGAAGAAAAAAATTAAAGCCTATAAAAAAAGACAACAGGTAATTTTGGAAAGAAACTAAAAAGGAGGTAAATTCTAATATTATTACTCGTAACAGTAGAAAGCTAGTATATGAATCATTTTTGTATTAAAATTATGAAGTATGGTAAATATAAACTATTATTGTGAACAATTTTCTATCTAAACATTTTTGCATCGTGTATATATTCTTTTCACATTTTTATATGATTATCTACAGATTACAACATAGTAATTTGTTATATACATACCTATTTTTATACAGACTAATTTTAATCTGTCTCTGGTACAAACTATTGTATATTCCATAGACTATATTTATAATATGGCAAGTTTGTGGAAAATCGATAAAGTTGCCATTACTTAAAAATATTTGCTGAAATAATTTTACCGTAATGTTTTCTTGCAATAGGGATGCATTTTCCTTAGCTGTATACAAGGGTCTCATTAAAATTACGTATGACAAATCCACATCTGTTGTACAAATAAATACTTTATTGACAATTATCCATACGAGCTTGATGTCATTTCATCGTAATAATCCGTGTACAATTTTTGTAAACACGCTTGTCGGAATACATTAATTCTATACCTATGAATAGTTGAATAGGCTATTTATTGCGGAAGTAATGGCTTCCAAAATTTAATTTGAGACATTATTTCCTTACAGATAATTAAAATTAGATACGTCGAATAATTATGTTTTTCTGTCGGAATGAGTGTGATAAGTGAGTAAAAGTATAGTTCGGCTTCGATCATCTATACGATGCCGCGTCCTGTAAAATTGTTACAAAGACATATCTGTAAAGAATTTGTTTTTACTATGTAATATCAATAATACTGGAATTTGATCTGTATTACAAAAATAAACAACTGCAGTTAAAATATTCTCGACAAAGATGTTACAAGAAGTGTTGTATTTTTCAATGTTCTGATTGTATGTGAATGGTTGAAGAATACTCTAAAATTATGGATGATACCGGCGGCTTGAAAGTGAAGAACAAAATGAAGGGAAAATTTATACAGGAGGAAGCATCAGATGAGGAGGCTTGGGACAGCGATGATGACGATGATACCATAGCTAGGATACAGCGAGCTCACTATGCGCAGGCAGCTGCTATGAATCCTCGAAGACGAGCGGCACCTCGCGCCAGACCGATGAGTATCAAGAGGAAAATGGAAGCAGTTAAAAATTTCCACAATTTTACTAAGAAACTTAAGAAAGACACAGGTATTACAATTCGTAGCTTGGTGGGTAACAATATTTTAGAGTTAAGTGACTTTTCTAGTGAGGACAACTCTTCTGACAGTGATGGATTGTCAGAGAAAGAGTTTGAAGTGAATCCTAGTGCTGTGCAAGAACTGAATGAAGAAAATGAGAGCTACATTGACCCAGTGACCGGAGACTTTGTGGAGGCAAAACAAAAGAATGATAGTTATATAAATCCTGTATCTGGTGAGTTTGTTGGAAGTAACCATACATCATCTTACGATGAAAGTCTAGCAGAACCTGAGGAGTCTAAATCTATAGCACCTGAATCTGAAATGAACTCAGAAGAACCTAAGACGTTGTCGATAAGTGATATTATAAATGAAGGTGATTTAGACTTAACCAGAAATGTAGAAATATCAGAAGTAGATCAAGGAGACTTGTGTTCAGATAAAACTGCGGAAGAGTTATTGGGCATTAAAGAAGAAGATTGTGGTCAGGACTATGACATAACGGAAAAATTAAAAGAGATGGGTGAAATAAGTGTAAAGCCAGTTAGTAGAAGTGAGAGTGATAGTGGAGAAGGATTAAAGGAAAGTGAAAAGAAAATAGAAGATGAAGAGGTAAGATTAAAATAGTTTTTTTTTTGTAAACCTTTCATTTCTCATCATTAATATGCTATATTGGAATATTCAAGATCATATTTCTGTAAAGATAGCAGCCTAATTAACATGATTATCAATTAAATTATTAACTAAAATGTACATATTTATAAGTAACAAATGCACCCTTAAATCTTTTCACATGTTATTTGTCTTAAGTTGTTTAATAAAAAAATGTCAGAGTATGAATGAGTTAAGTAGAGTGTAAACTCTTTATAATGAATTTCAAGAGACCGAGCATTTTTTTAGTTATAAAGAGTTTTCATTATATGGAGGGAAGAGAACAGATAAATGGTTTTGTGGTAAACTGACCAAATTGAACAAATTTCTACATTATAGGAAGTTTTTCTTTATAACGAACAACATCATAAATAGTTTACACTGTAGTTAATTAATATTGGCGATGAATATAATGGAATACACATTATTAAACTGATCAATAGTGCTATAATCAATGATACTGTAATGTACTGTTGATAGTTTTTAAAATATTTGTATATAATGAGTTTTTTATATATACATGCTTATCCTTTGATGTTAATTCTTTCCAATATTTATTATTTCTATGATCTTCATGATATATCAAATTAACATTATTATTATAGAAGAAACCCATGAACCTCAATGCATTAAATGTACGTCGAAATATCAGAGAAGTAATGGATGAGAAAAATCTAGATGCCTCCACACTTGCCGCTCAAAGGCAAGAGTCTGAACGTCTGGCTCGTGTTCAGGAACAACAACGGATTATCAGAGAGGTGAGTATGTGAATTCTCTATTGTAATAAAATGAAAAATAGATAACTTGTATAAATTTTAGGATAATACGCACAGGAAAATGTTAAAAACGTTTTAAAGTGCGAAATCTGTTTTGTTGATAACTTTATTATATTTACCAACTTTATTTTATTTTATTATTTTTGCTATTTATAGGTTCAAAGGCAAATAGCAATAAATCGTCAAAATAAAATTCACCAAAAAACATTATCCTTATTGCAAGGTGGATCATCAATATTAAAGAAATCACTACCAGGACAGAAACTAAAGTATGTATTCAATAAACATTGAAATCTTCAACTATATATTAGAAACTTTAATTTTCTGTGAATATATGTGTGATATATATTGTAAAGAGATATGTAAAAAATAATTTAATTACAGTTTACCAAATACAGTATTAGTGAAACTACCATCAGGTGAAGTGAAGAAGACAACTATGAAACAAGGGCAGGTGGAAGTGACTAAGATCTATAAACCTACAACTTCAGGAGCATCTGCTCATAAATTAGGAAAACCTGATCAAAAGAAAGAGGTAAAAGGTTAATCCAATAATATTATTTTTACACCTTATAGCATTTCACCAGAATCATATAGGATGTCAAATGAGGATGTAATCTAAATAGAAATAGAAATAAATAAATAGAAAAAAAATAATAGACATGATAGACTTAAAGGGAAGTGGCTCTCAAGTGCATAACACTTCAACAGGTGCTTGGCAAAAGATTTTCAATACTTGAGGCTGGGCTAGCTCGCTAACCAGTTTGATAGAAAAAGCTATACCATCATGTTATGATTTCATCACAGTAAGCTCTGATTCAGTCACAAGGATTCAGACCTACATCAATTGATGCATGTCAGAACAATATATCAACTAAGGCAGGACTTTATTAGTATTATCTTATACTAGCTTATTCCCGTGACTTCAACCTAGCGGAATAGTTAGTTTGGGCCAATTAATACGCAGCAAAAGCTTTCAAAAGGAAACAAATATACTATTTTGAAACAATCTTTATTTGTGCTCTGCTGCTATAGGTCTTAACATGATAAATTACCTATATAACACTGACAGAATTTGTCAAATCAGACCAGTAGTTTCTGAGATTAGTGCGTTCAACCAAAGAAAACTTACAGCTTTAAAATAATATAGATTACTACTCAATTCTCTACTTAACTCAAGCGGTCATTCAAATTACAATAACTTTTGATAAAAGTGGACTGATTTGAATGAAACAAAGACTATGAAACTCTCGAGGAAATGCTTTATGATTTATTTGTGAGGTTTTATTGTGAACCCAGTAATTTAGGAGTGATGCGTGTTCATACAAACAGACAGACAGACATTTCAAAAAATGATTTAAATGTATTTTATTACTTATTCCTAGACACTTATGACATTTTTTTTTTTTACAAAAGTCGGAAAAGTACAGACACCTTACAATTTACTTTCTTATTATATGTATAGATGAGCTGTAATAAGTATAGTTTTCAATTATAATTACCAGTCCAACATTTTTAATATTTAGGTAGTGGAAATTGTGGATAGTAGTAGTGGTGAGGAGTCCTCATCCTCATCATCAGATTCTGATGATTGTATAATGCTCTCGGATTCAGAAGTTCCCCCTAGCCCTGAAGCAGATGAAGATCCTGGTAATTCAGGTATTTAAAATAGCAATAATATACATTAATATATTGAATAACTGATTGCCTTTGGGGAATTAATCTTTAGTCCAACATAGTATTAGTTGATTTTACATACAGTGATTATTATTTATATTTCAATGGGCTGGAAGTGATTGGACACGAAGATTGGAGGATTGAATATACAGTCGAAACCGTTTAAGGTGACATTGTATAATACGACATACAGCTTATATTGACCCAAAACAAAGGTCCTGGCTGAATACTGTATGTCGAAATCATCACCCGTTGTTGCGACTGTCGGTTTCTACGACTAAACATGAGTAGTCCCTTTGATGTCGTTATAATAGATTTTGACTGTAGTTCATTTCGTAACACTTTTCAGTAATGATTGTCATATTGATATACTCATATATATTGAATCTACATAAATATATGTACAAAACAGGGTGTTCATAAATTTCAGGTCTACATGTAAATGATTCATATAATATACCAGATGAACAAGGTCGCGTGTTAATTAATATCGGTCATCCAGAAAACGAAGAAGATATATTCTTAGCACCACAAATTGCCAGGATTATTAAACCCCATCAGGTATTATTGCTATTGGCACTATATAATTTAAGCATAATTTGCTGTTACTATAATCAGATTCATGTAAAATTATAGGTTTTATACCAATAGTAAAAAAAATAATTAAACCATATTTTGATCAATATGATTATGTACACAATCAAAATCTGATTCATATAATATACCAGATGAACAAGGTCGCGTGTTAATTAATATCGGTCATCCAGAAAACGAAGAAGATATATTCTTAGCACCACAAATTGCCAGGATTATTAAACCCCATCAGGTATTATTGCTATTGGCACTATATAATTTAAACATAATTTGCTATTACTATAATCAAAATCATCTAGAATTATAGGTTTTATACCAATAGTAAACAAAAAATAAAACCATATTTTGATCAATATGATTGTGTACACAATCAAAAGCAATCAAAATCAAGAATATATTAGGTAGGTACATGTCACAAACGTTTTTAATTGATGTAAAGAGATGAGTCAATTTCAGACATCACCATCGTTCCCATATTGATCTATAATAGGCTTTTGACACCAAAACCCGCTTGACTTGGCACTTAAATTCGCAATCCGGCAAATTGGTAATATCCTTTGGGACTTTGTTGTAAAATCTAACACTATTTCTGAAAAAACTGTTACTGGTTTTACTAAGTCTAAAACGTGAGACAACCAGTTTGTCATAGTTTCTAGTATTTAGATTGTGTCGGCTTTTTACGAAATCTAGCTTTTCAAGGTTCTTACGGACATACATTAAATTGTCAAGAATGTATTGGGAGGGCAGAGTTAGGATACCGTATTCTTTGAACTTGGTCTTTAAGGATTCGCAAGGTCCCATATTGGAAATTGCTGAAACTGTCCGTTTTTGTAATAAAAATATGGTGACGGTGATATAATAGAAGGCTTATACGCACTGCAGTCTTGGAAGTTAAAAATTAGTTTTCTTTTGAGCTCTTGCAAATTTATAAATTACTTGTTTTCAGATCGGTGGAGTTCGCTTTTTATTCGACAATATAATTGAATCTGTGGAAAGGTTTTCAACTTCTACAGGTTTCGGGTGTATACTGGCTCATTCCATGGGTTTGGGTAAAACGTTACAAATTGTGCCCAACACATGCTGGCAACGCACTTGCGACTCCCCTGGTGTTGCAAGTGTCTATGGACGGTGGTGATCACTTACATCAGGTGAACCACCTGTTCGTTTGCCTCCAATGCTATAAAAAAAAAAAAGCTTTTGCAATATTATAAATTACTTGTTTTCAGATTGGTGGAGTTCGCTTTTTATTCGACAATATAATTGAATCTGTGGAAAGGTTTTCAACTTCTACAGGTTTCGGGTGTATACTGGCTCATTCCATGGGTTTGGGTAAAACGTTACAAATTGTGTGTTTCTGTGATATATTCCTACGGCACACAAGTTCGAAGACTGTCTTATGTATTATGCCTATAAATACACTGCAGAACTGGGTATGTAATCATTGAAAGTTGTACTTTATATAATATGTTGTTTAACTAGATTTTGCTCGCGGCTTCACTTACGTCTATGCAGATTTGACCTATCTCTCGGGAACAGTAAATTTCTGTATGTGCAAAATGTAATGATGATTGGTTGAGTAAAAATTAACCGTGATAACTAACGAACAAATGAACTCAGATTATCATATATAATGTTAGTGCAGACTTAAAGGTAACTTCATAGATGATATACCATAAGATTAAAAGTGATATTCTCCAAATACAGGAAGGATGATTTTTTTTAACACGCTTTTATTAGCTTCATCTGTATGTATGTTTGTAACCGACCGCTTTGAGCTCGATTTTGCCCTACTTTGAACGATCAGATTTAATTCAAACTTTGCACACCTCTCAAAGGTCGATGACAATGCAATAATCCGAAGAAAAAGTAAAAAAAATGAAAGTAAGAAATGAAAAATAAATAATAGTTTAAAAAAACTAAAAAAAACACGCTTTCATAAAAAGCCCAAATAAAAAACAGAAAATACAATTTAATAAATTTGGATTAAGTGCAAATTAGAAATAAATGTATATTTTTGTAAAAAGTGACAAAAATATGATAAAAATACTAATATCTGGAGGTGCTGATATTAACATGCGTCACTGTTAATATGAAAGCATAATATTTTATGAAAGCGTGTTTTTTTTTAAACTATTATTTTGAAACATATTTATTGTTCTTATATGTGTTTTCTGAATAAACTACAAGCAGGCAAATAATTATTTTGGTAATAAAATAAGATTGTCTTTCGCATGTTACAACTAGTAAATAATATTGAAAAAATGAATTTTTTAGAATTTTTTGTTCTAACTTTTAAGAAAAAAAAAATATCTATGCATATATTGACTTTGTGGGAAATTGTTACGCTCTCAGGTAGCAGAATTTAATATGTGGCTACCACTGGATGCGTCGACGAGTCCACTCATGACGCATGGTGAAGTGCGCTCCAGGAATTTTCCTATTTACGTACTCAATGACAGCCATAAAACACTACAGATGCGTGCAAAAGTTGTTAAGGTATAATTGTTTATCTATAAAATACATACGTATAAAAAAATTAAAATGTAATGTGTATATTTTTTAGATTTTTGTAAAAAAAATTGTTGCCAGTTTCTTGGAATAAGTAATAAAATACATTTCAATCCCTTTTGGAAATGTCTGTGTGTCTGTTTGTATGTACACGCATCACTGCTAAAGTATTGGGTTCGCAATAAAACCTCACCAAGAAAATTATTTCCTCGAAAGTAACTTAGTCTTTGTTTCATTAAAATCGGTTCATTCTATAAAAAAATATTGTATTTTTAATGGCGACGCGATTTAAGTACGAGAGAAAAATAAATAAGTAAATGGACTTAATACACTCAGATGATTCAGTAGTCCGGTGAAGCTGTAAAGACCTTGCCAGGTCAATAGCATAGTCAGTTCGAAAAAAAAAAAAAAAACTCAGATGATTTTATTAGTTACTACTATTTTTATTAGTTGTACTATATTTTTACATTAGTATTTCACACGGACGGAGTCGCGGACACAGCTAGTAAATAATATTTACTTATATTTTTATTTTTTTTATTGTAGCACGGTAAAGTGACTGCACTATGCCTGATGCTAAGCACAGTACAGTCCAATAACAATGGCGACCTCCGAGTGACACACTATCCATCGCTGGTCGCCGCTATCATGCCGGCCTGCGAATAACTGGATATGCACAGGCTAATTCCGAAACGCGACCCGCAGAAGCGAATCACTATGACGGGCTTTTTCGCCATATACATGGTGGTTGCGACCCAGTCAGGCTGTAAAACTTTCGCCATTGCCTCGTTCGTTATTCAGCAGGGTGCACCACGTGCATGTGAGGTTGGCTTGGGTGTCTCAATTCTTATGATGTTATTCGACACCCCTTACACCCCCATTAATTTTTCGTAATACTATATTTTTTTAGTTTTTACAAAACTGAGTTGATGATACCATGTTAAAATCCGAAGATAACCATCTTCTCTAATTGATCAAGCTTTTCTATCTATTTTAAAGGATTGGGCAACAACAGGCGGTGTTCTAATGATAGGTTACGAACTATATAGGTTACTTAGTATGAAAAAAGACAAAAAACCACGTAAGAAAAAGAAAGCGGATGCGAAACAAGACGCTGAGAAGGATGAAAAAAAATCTAATGAGATAGGCAACGAGGATACACAGGTAAAACGTGTCCATAGTAAATAATATGTTATAACTGAAACCTAACTTTTTTTGATAAAATATTAAATTTTGTTTTATTAGTAAAATAACTACAACACTATTTTTAAGTAGTTGGATTCATTATTATGGTTTTTTAGAATTCTGATATTAGTAATCAGCCAAAAAGTTTTGATGAAGCAAAGTTAGATAGAGATGACGGCGATAGTCAGAAAGCTGATTTAGAAACGAAAGACGATTTGAAGAAAGATGAAAAAAAGGAAGACACGCCTACAGAAGAGGAAAAGAAATTATTGGATGGTAAATTTTAATCTTTTTCTGTACCATATAAGAATTGTGTTAAAAAAAGTATTTATTAACTTATTACGAATTTTTGGATATCCAACAGAGGGCTGGAATTAGTTACATACCTTTTTCTTAAAGCCTTCATGTTCACCATAGAACAGTTCGTTAGATTTGCAGCATTAAAAATGTATAAACTTTTATACATTGGTATACAGAAAATTATCCCATCATCTAATATTGAGGTGTAAATATAAGGCGTAAGGTGTAGTGAGGTGACGAGACTTCTTTTAATCTGTTTTTTTTTAATGTAATTTTTTTCATTATGTTCTAGGTTTTTGTTTAAAAGCGACAGCTATAGAATTAATGTTGTTGGTATCAAAATGTGGTAGACTGAAACTTAAATAATAAAGTACAATGAGTACTGTTTGTCTATGTTAAAGACATATTCACAGAGATATACATATGATAATTGCCAATGATAATGTCTTTATTTACAGAAATGTATGAAGCTTTGGTAAAACCGGGTCCGGATTTGGTTATTTGTGATGAAGGACACAGGATTAAGAACTCTCATTCAAATATATCATATGCTCTTAAGCAGATGAGAACTAAACGAAGAGTTGTGCTGACAGGTACATTTTTAATATAATCAAATGTTATCTGGTGAGGTTGTGTCTCAGATTTTATACCACATGAAATGTCACTTTTAACATATAAAATAATAATATCAAAACAAATCCTAATAAACAACAAAGAGAACCTTAGTTAAAGTTTGTTCTAAGAATTTCAAAAATATGGATACAAACCTATATAAACCTAGGTTGAATGATCGGCGATGAAACCTGCGAGCGGCGACCATGAGTTAATAACCTTTGACAATAAAACTGAAAATAGACCCTTCTTTTGTTCAAACTTCGAAAAGTTATCCTTTGTTAGTTGGTCGTTGATCCCATGTTTTTTCACGCTTCACTTTCACGTGTTTATTGATTTTTATAAATAACGATCGATTTGTATTTGAATTTCATGTATGTAAAGTAATTTGAATTTAACTGCTTTTAGTATTACTATTACTAATAAATGTAATATTGTATGGAACACTAGTATAACAAAATCGAATAAAACGTATGAGATAAATATTAATATATGGATAAAAGGTGCCGCAATTACGGCGCACACCGCCTACTAGTTATAAGTGTATGGCCTGAGTGCATTTGTGTCGAGCGGTCGAGTGCGCATTCACTGAGTGACCATAGTGGACGCTCGACGTTCGTGTGAATCAGTCACGTTTTAATCATGGCGTCTGCGTTGTACGATATTATTGATATGTATTAGGAAGAAAATATGTCGCTAAAGTATTATAATGAGTCGAGGTAACGTTCAAGTGACATTGTTAAGCAAAGAAGGCGGTTTTTGGGGAGTTACATACGTTGTTTCAAAAATTAAGATTGAATAAAGATACATTTTATGAGTATACGAGGATGGCTATGACAATTTTTGAATATATATTACGGAAAATTGAATCAAGTTTAAAACCACTACTAATTTACACTCATCAGATTCAATAACTCCCGCAGAAAAACGTGTAACAATAAGTAATATTCGGTTTACGGCTTACTAACATGACGCTACACGCTCGTGTCACTGCTGCTAAACACAAACTAAGGTGAAGTTTGAACTTGCAAGCGACGGCCCGCTGAACGCAAACAAGCACGCTGGTGCGGACGCGCCGCTCCCCGCCACTCAGGACACCTACGTGTGCATACATATTTTTTAAAGTATTATTTTTAAGTAGTTTGAAACGAAAGCAGATGAGAACTAAACGAAGAGTTGTGCTGACAGGTACATTTTTAATATAATCAAATGTTATCTGGTGAGGTTGTGTCTCAGATTTTATACCACATGAAAGGTCACTTTTAACATATAAAATAATAATATCAAAACAAATCCTAATAAACAACAAAGAGAACCTTAGTTAAAGTTTGTTCTAAGAATTTCAAAAATATGGATACAAACCTATATAAACCTAGGTTGAATGATCGGCGATGAAACCTGCGAGCGGCGACCATGAGTTAATAACCTTTGACAATAAAACTGAAAATAGACCCTTCTTTTGTTCAAACTTCGAAAAGTTATCCTTTGTTAGTTGGTCGTTGATCCCATGTTTTTTCACGCTTCACTTTCACTTCGCTCGACGGTCACTGACACTGTGCTTTAACAAAAACACGTATGGGATTGCATTTTTTTTGTATTTTTCTAAATAATTAGGTCAAATATTAAGCACCTATTTTTTTATTGATTTAGACAGAGAATCGAGTGCAGTGTATTAACTATAAATATTGCTACTGTCTGAACTTTCACCTGGTATAATCGTTAACAGATAAAGTGACATCTTGCGTGATAGACCATCAATATCTTGACAGTCTAGTCTTTTAAAATATTTGGTGCAATTTTTGTTTTGTTTTGTTTGTAAAGGTAATCCTCAGATAGCTTTATGTAATATACATTGAAAAACAGCCAGCTCAAATACTTAAGTATTTTCAGAATTCTTAGATTATGATACATATTGCTATAATTATATTAGTCGCTATTTTTTTACATTAGGTTCCACGCGAACGGAGTCACGGGCACAGCTAGTTTAATATGAACTTATCAAGTACAGTAGAACCTCGATAAGTTAAACCTTGATAAGGTAAAAACCTCTATAACTTCAAAAAATAATCTGTTCCCTTCCCCTCAGAGCCTAAAACCTCTATTACTTAAAATATGCACCCTCGATACCTTAAACTACTAATTACAGTATTAGCCCTCAGTTACTTAGAGAAATTTTTCGATGAGCTCTGTATCATAAACAGTCTTCCAATGAGTTATTTCGAAGGAACGTACAAAACAAAAAGTTTCGCGAAATTTATTGATTGCACGTGTTTACAAGCTAAATTGTTTACAGACAGACAGACAGACGCGATAGGGGACTTTGTTTTATACTATGTAATGATTTCTGTTTTTAGGTTATCCACTACAAAACAATTTGCTGGAATATTGGTGTATGGTAGACTTTGTTCGTCCTAATTACCTCGGTAGCAAAACAGAATTCTGTAATATGTTTGAGAGACCTATTCAGAACGGTCAGTGTATTGATTCAACGCCGCAAGATATCAGGCTAATGAGGTATCGAGCGCACGTACTACATTCACTTCTTGTTGGTTTTGTACAAAGGTAAAGTATACGAGATAACTTATGTATAATAGAAAAATAATTATTCTTTAGAATGTATGATAATATGTTGAGGACACATGAGCTATCATATTTCGTATTTATTTTTCTATATGTCAATAATCTTTCTGTGTTTATTGATTTTTATAAATAACGATCGATTTCTATTTGAATTTCATGTTTCTAAAGTAATTTGAATTTAACTGCTTTTAGTTATTACTATTAATAATAAATATAACATTGTATGGAACACTAGTATAACAAAATCGAATAAAATGTATGAGGTAAATGTTAATATATGGATAAAAGGTGCAGCAATTACGGCGCGCACCGCTTACTAGTTATAAGGATAACAATGTACAGAAAAACTGGCACGAAATGCGTTCGTCACCGGCTCGTTACATATGATATTGTGTAAAAATTAAGAAAATATACAGTCCACGAAGTTGATCAATTGGTTACATTGAAGAACCTGGAGCCAACACTTAACAGTACATGTTTGTTAACTTTTTCAGACGATCACATGCAGTTTTACAATCTACTTTACCACAGAAAGAAGAGTATGTTCTTCTAGTTCGAATGACTCCGCTGCAACGTAAGCTATATGATAGATTTATGAATGAAGTGGTCCGTTCTACATCAGTGCCAAATCCTTTGAAAGCTTTTGCGATTTGTTGCAAGGTTTGTAAATATTTGGTTTTTCACTATTCTCGTTACAGAACTACAATTTGTGAAGTTGTTTGATTATTGTAAAGGTTTGTTACAGATTTTGAATTTTTTTTTACAGCAATTAGCGTTAGTAATTAACTTTATGTTAATTGATGACATGACTGAAAATAGTAACATGAAATCTAGACTAATATAGAAGGCTAAGGGTAATAATAGACTAAGGTGATAGTCTACAAGCGTTTCATGTCTTGCCATTAATTAAAATTTATCTCGATTCTTATTTGATGAACAAATTGTTTGTATGTCATTAAAATAATAATTAAAGAACTCTGCATCACTGTTATATCAATGAGCTTGAAAAATCGTTTCAAATTTGTATGTACATTTTTCTTATCTTATAGATATGGAACCATCCAGATGTACTATATAACTTTTTAAAGAAAAGGAGTGAAGCAAATGCTGCTATCGAAGAAGACATAGACTTGGAAGAATTAAGGGGTGTAACGAAAACTGGTCGCTCTAGAAATAGCAAAGCGCAACCAAGGCGGCCAGGTAAACCAAGGGTAAGTTTTACAGAAAGATCGGAAAAGATAATTGAATTTAGCTGTCTATTTATTATTAAAGGAATTAAGTTATCATTAAAATAAACCTACGTTTTTTAGACTTAAGTTATGTAAATCTTGGATGTACCTTTTTAGGGCTCTTCAAAAAAACCAGCAGCCACAATACCTCCAAATACTACAGGACCTGTAGCAAAACAAGACTCCACATTTACTAATGCACCATATCCGCCAAATGGCCCCTATGGACCTTCACCTAATGCTTACAAATCTGATCAACCTTCTGGCCCATATCCACCTTACCATAATTATCAAAACCAAGGTCCCGGATATTACCCACCCAATCAAAATTATAATCAAAATTATGACAGCTCTTATTATCAGCAACAACAACAACAACCTTCTTATGGTAGTAATTATCCTAACCAATATACTCCAGATTGTGCTCAGGGTTTTAATCAAAATTATTGGGGAAATGGAAATTATTATGGGAATTCTGGATATTACAATAATCCCCAATATGCAAATAGTCAAACGTCGCAAAATTATAGGGGTGATCCCCCACCAGACTTCAATAATACTCAACAGTATCCACCAGGGTATAATCAGTCTTCAAATGATCAGTCTTATTCACCTACCTCCCTGCAACCATACTCGAACAATCAAGAACCGTATGGAAATCAGCAGAGGCCATATCAAGGCTATGACAATCAACCTGGGTTTCCTGAATTCAGCTCTAATGCTCCTCCAGAGTCATCCCAACAATACCCTAACAATGTGTCATCACAGGAATATTCAAATCAACAATTTCCGTCGTCTTACCCAAACAATCCTCCAAACTATGGTCCTAATTCAACTGGTTTCAACCAATTTCCAAATCAGCCACCTAATTATCCTGGTTATACCAATAATGTGTCATCTAATCAAACAGCAGACACAGCTCAAAGTCAACAAGTTAAAACTGAACCAAATATACCACCTAATTATAGATCCAATGAGATAAAACCGGATCCCAATATTCCTCAGAACTCGACCAATATACCTTATTGCAACCCCAACTATACATATCCTTCGGGCGCGCCAGGTTTTCCTGATCATCCAGAAGACAATGATAACGCCAATTATCCGTGTCCTTTCCCTAATTATCCACAAAATCTCGAAACCAAACCACCATTGGGCAGCGCAAGTTCGAATAGTCCTGTAACATCATGGCCAATGACAGAAATTAAAACTGAAGTTGACAAATTTAAGGCGGAAGAACTGAAAACAGAAATAAAGTCGGAATCAGATGGTGAAGTGAAAATTGAAGACTTGGATACAAAAACAATAGTTAAAGACGAAACAAAAAAATGTCGTCCTTCAGGTAACCTTGTGGTTAAAAATTTACAACCTGAACCGGTAATGAAGAATAAGTATGAAGTAAAACCTGTTAAGGCTAAGAGTGATGCGTCTGAATCAGAAGATGGCGTGCCGAAAAAAGGTAAACCTAGAGGTAAAAGGAAAGATAGCAAGAAAAAGGAAAAGCCAAAAGTTAAAAGCAAATCAAAAGCGAAAGGACGTAAAGATAGAAAGACTTCAAAAGAGAAAACCAATGATGAATCAGAATCTGAAGATAGCGAGAAAGACGAAAAAATGAACAGAGAAGAAGAATTAGCACTGGCAAAGAAAGCAGAAGAAATGACTTATGACTGGGCAGCTGAGTTATTAAAAGATTATGTACCAGGAATTATTGAGAACTCTGCAAAAATGGAATTGTTCTTTTATATATTGAATGAAAGTATTAAAATGGGTGACAGGCTACTTCTGTTCAGTCAAAGTTTGTTTACATTGAATCTAATAGAAGACTTCTTGGAGAAAAACTATATTCCTGGCACTGGTTCCCTTTGGGAAAGAAATACAAACTATTATAGTAAGTTATTAATAAATATTAATAATATGCGTTTATAATTATAGTACCTTGCAAATCTTTCAAGAGTTCAGTGTCTGAACTCTGCTTTCGCAATACATCCTAACTAAAAATATTATAAATTTGAATGTGAGTTCGTTTCTTTGTCATGCTTTCAGGCCTTAACTATTGAACAGATCATTACGAAATTTTGCATTTACATTGTCTGTACATGGGATACAGAAAATGACATAGAAAATATGGATACTTTTCATACCGAAATACAGTATTATACACGAGGGATGGGTTAAATCTATATTAACGCGAACGAAGTCGCTGGCAAAACCTAGTTCTTGAGAATTTAGGGTACGTCCGTAAAAACTTAGAAAAGCTAGATTTAGTAACTGTTGGCATGATTTTAATAACAGAAACAACCACAGAGTACGTTATATAAATAGAGGGCGCACTCGTTCTTTCCAATCAGCGCCTCTATAATACGAGTTTCGAACTAATATCTGTTGGTAATAAATGTACATTTATAGCTATGTATATCCATGCATATAGCGGTACTGCGTAAATTGTGTTTTTTATCATTTTTAATTGTAATGAATATATTCATCGTAAGGCAAATCTAAATTCAAGTATGTATATGCATGCAGAAGTCAATGTTTATAAGTAGATCCGAAGATAGATAAAATTATTTGTGGGAGGCAAGAAAATTTAAGGGAGCACACTCTCGTAACAGATACGTAAACATAGTGAATGAAAATAAATATTTGTAAGTTGTCAGTTTGAAATGTCAAAATTAATTGTCATCCACCATCTTTTGTTATCAAATTTGCCAAAAAATTATGTAACAGTGACATCTAGGGAGTGGATTGATAACCAAAAGTAGACGAGCCTTTTCCATACAAATCCGATTCTGAGAAGTGAAAATAGCGTGAAAACAACCACAATTTGGCTGTCCCGAGTATCAAAATTAATAAGGCCTATAACAGTTTTTTTAGGAAATAGTGTTAGGTTTTACAACATACATAAGCACCTTCTCAGGGCATAAAATGAGCCTAAAATACATATATACATATTTTTTATTTTAATATCCAATACTAATTTCAGGACTAGACGGTTCGACGCACGCTCTGGAAAGGGAGAAGTTGATAAATGAATTTAACGCAAATCCTCATATATATTTGTTTCTCGTTTCTACCCGAGCTGGTTCTTTGGGTATAAATTTGGTCGGAGCAAATAGAGTGATTGTTTTTGACGCCAGTTGGAATCCTTGTCATGACACCCAAGCTGTCTGTCGCGTGTATAGGTAACCTATCTTTATCTGCTGCATTAATGACACAGGAATTGGTTGATTACTAACTTTTGTTTTAATTTATATCAGGTACGGCCAAAGAAAACCATGTTTTGTGTATCGATTTGTCATGGACTGCTGTTTAGAAAAGAAGATATATGATCGTCAAATAAATAAACAGGGAATGGCTGATCGCGTTGTCGACGAGTGTAATCCAGATGCTGTGCTCTCTATGAAAGAGATAACTAATCTCTGTTTTGACAATGATGAAAAGGTAATCAACATAGCCACTTTAAAATATACTTTAATATATTGCATTGTAAAGGTTATCCCATTCTAATCAGTTGAAAAAGAGATACTGAAATTAGGCAGTCGTGGTGGTCAATTGGTTTCTCTCATGGAATGTCAATCCGATATTCACAAAGTCGAACCCGGCATATAGCAACGTATTTTTTTAAATTTGCTTATATACCAATTTATATTGGTAACACTATCAGGTAACGGTCAATGGAAACATTGTGAGGAAACCTGTACCTGAGAAATGTAGTACCATTGTATGTCGGAATATACAACGAGACTGGTTAGTCGCTAGCAATATTTTTACACGATAACCATTAGTCGATCCTCGTACTAAATCAATTTAAATAAGCAGTTACTTAATGATTAACCTTTAAAAGCGCCTCCTTAATCCTTGTTCATTGAACCTAGACGTGATTATTTATCGTTTAAAATGATCGTTTCCATACTTTAACTTCAATTTAGGTTCTCTTTGTTGTTTATTAGTATTTGTTTTTATATTATTATTTTTATATGTTAATGTGACCATGATCTACCACAGAATTGAAGGATACCACTCTTTAAACATTCACCTGGTATAGAACTGTAGATTTCTCGGAGTTTGAAATAACCAAAATATCATGGGCTAGCATGATGATTATGCCCATATATTTTTTCGGAAAGATACTTATAGACCTGCAGTGGTCCTGTTACAGGCCGATGTGACACTAAAATGGACTTAATGTATCTTCTGTTTTAGGAATGTGAACCTAAAGATCTGTCTGAATATAAAGATAAATACATTGATGTGTTGATGCAAGGAATTTTGAGTCAACATGGAAAAATGCTCAGCAAAGAGCCGTTCCAACATGAGTCGCTGTTGGTTGACAGAAAGGAAAAGAAACTTTCGAGTGCTGAAAAAAGACTGGCTCAAAGAGGGTGAGTAAAAGTTGAAGAACATTTGGGAATTGCGTTTTATTTGTTTATGATATAAATTCGATATTAGCATAGTTATTTTTATATACTGCCCGTGTACATCACGCAATAATTATTTGACTACTAGATGTACCCGCAGCTCCGCACGCTTTTTTTTAGATCGTATTAAAGAATCATAGAGTTGTGAGACTATGTACAATTACAGAAACGCTCTTTAAACACAATTGTAAGTAGGACGCGCACGCCACTAAAAGTAACATGTAACGTGTACAGTAGATATATAAATACAAAAATCCTGCCAAATGAGGTCATCAGCAACATAATTGGAACCGTAACCCACCATATAACTACTTCAGTGCTCACTTATACTGTATAAGGAACTAACGAAACAATAACTTAAAATATTATTATTAAGATTTACATTTACATTATGTAATTGCCGTTTTGTATGAACAAATTTAAACGATTTTTTTTAATGTATTTTTTATTTGTATTAATCGAAGTAATCACCCATGCAATCAATGCATCTTTGTCAACGCGGTGGCAGTTTATTGATGCCCTCATTAAATAAATCAGCTGGACGGGAGGCAACAAATTCTTCAAAGGCATTTTGTGCTGCCTCTCGGGTATTGAATTTTTTCCTGCTAAGGAATTATCCAAATTCTGGAAAAAGTAGTAGTCTGTAGACGCAAGGTCTGGTGAGTAGGGCGGATGACGGAGAACTTCCAACCCCAGTTTTTGCAACTTGGAGACCGTCTATCTATTAATAATAGGTCTTTACCTATGAAATTGCAGTACTGGCCATTTCAAATCAAAATAATTTTTGTTTGGCTAAGAATTCTAATTTCAAATTAATTTTATTTTAAAAACATGCAATTATTTTTTCAAATGTAGTCAATTGTTTATTGATTAGTGTTACATTTTCATCGCATTTCAATCTTTTTTGTCATCATGGATACGTTAAAAATTCGAGTAATTACGGAATATGAGTACCGTCGTGGCAGCAAC
>MU160578.1:0-40932 GCA_015888305.1 Antheraea pernyi | reverse complement strand
GACCTCATACTGCACAGCAGACGGTCTCCAAGTTGCAAGAACTGGGGTTGGAAGTTCTCCGTCATCCGCCTTACTCACCAGACCTTGCGCCTACAGACTACTACTTTTTCCAGAATTTGGATAACTCCTTGGCGGGAAAAAAATTCAATACCCGAGAGGCAGTACAAAATGTCTTTGAAGAATTTGTTGCCTCCCGTCCAGCTGATTTCTTTAAGAAGGGCATCAATAAACTGCCACTGCGTTGGCAAACATGCATTGATTGCATGGGTGATTACTTCGATTAATACAAATAAAAAATACATTTAAAAAATTCTTTCAAATTTTTTCATACAAAACGGCAATTTCATAGGTAAAGACCTAATATTATATTGACAGCGACAGGAAATAACCTAAAAGAAGAATATCCACACTAAAATATTTATTCTAATAATTCCATATTACGTCCTCTCCTCTCCTATAGTAAAGATAATTATTAATATAGTTTACACATATGAATATAACCTCAGATTTTATACACAACACTCTATAACTGTAGATGAGTGCACAACTGATTATCATGGCCATCGCGCGCGCTCATTGGTCAAATCAAATAGCGCACGCTTCCCTGGTTTCCTGTAACACATTTACGGCCGTTTTACAAAATCACTCATAAAAAAAGCCCAACAACGGAAGCGGAAAGATGTTACATAGCATAATATGGATTTAATCTCGTCCTTCTCATTGTGTCAGCTATGAATTGGAGAAGAAAGCAGCATTAGCCCCGAAACCGACAACAGCGTATCGTACGGTCCGTACGGCGGACGGCAGCCTCGTGCAGCGGCCCGTCGCCTCCGTGCGGCCCATGCAGCACGGCGCGCGCTGGATACCCGCGGACGTGTGGCGACGCCAGGGCATGACCGCACAGGAGATGACTCTACCACTAGGTATTTTTTATTTATTTTTTATATCATAGGAGGCAAACGAACCGGTAGTTAATCACCTGATGTTAAGCTATCACCATAGACACTAGCAACACCAGAGTAGTCGCAAGCGCGTTACCAACCTGTGTTTAGGGGAGGCGGGGATGGGGATGGGGAGAGGAGAGGGGGAGGTAAGTGGAGGTGGACTTTCGGCGCTCTCATTGATCATATGAAACGCAACAATGCAAGAACAGTTATTTCACGTCAGTGTTTCTATGAGAGGGTGGTATACCCCGGGCGAGCCGACCCATTCATGCTAAAACCAATAATAGCTTTAGCGTGGCTCTACCACGTATTACACATTCTTACAATTCTGTTATATCTATCTATTTTACACATTCTATAACAAATTCTTCATCTTTAAAATTAAACCCTCAATTGTCAAAAACCATACAGGTTGAACCAAACGAATATAGATCTCACGAGGCACAGGCCAACAGACTGTTGGCAGCGTAAAATTAAAAAAATAATTGATTACATGGCTTTAAATAATAACAAATTATGTATTATACAATAAGTATTTTATATTTTACAATATATTTTTTAATTTGTATTTGTTTTTTTACTAAGCTGTGAAATTTACAATTTACGATTCATGAAATTAAAAACAAAACCAATGTCTAGGTTTCATACTTTTACCATTTTACAACAAATCGTTATTTAACTTCATGTTAATTCAATAAAAAAATATATAACAGTTGAGATACTAGAGATATTTTCATAATGAAAGAACTAAAAATTAATTTTATTTTTCAGATGTTGTGATACCTACTAACTCTGCTGAGAAGACAAACATCGTTTTAAAAGCGGGCCAAAGGGTCATGGTGTTAAAATCACCGAAAGGAATTTACATGCAATTAGAATCTGGTAAAATTATTGCCATTAAAACTTCGTTCAAAGGACTGGGACAAAAAAGTGGCGAAAACAAAGACAGCCCTGTAGCCAAAAAAGGTAACTAGATATTTTGATATCACAATAAGCAACAAAATATATAAAATTATTTAAAACTTCGTGTTTTTTTAGTTTTAGGTAATCGTCCAGCGGCAACAAACATACCTGGATCGTTAAAAAATAACTCAGCAATTACTATCACATCTAAATCTGCTCCTAGACCGGGATATCATAGAGTTATACGTCCTTCAATGTTGGGTCATAACAAGATTGGGAGACCCATGGTACCTGGTCAAAAGATAGCGGAAATAAGAAACCGATTGGGAGAGTTGCGATCGCAATCAATAATGCGACCCAAATTACCTCTTCAACACGGTAGATTAGTAAGACCTAATTTACCTATGTCTGTGAGCATAACGAAGATTGTTAAGGATCCAAAGAAATCTGATAACGAAAATAGTGATTCCAACAATACCAATAAAATGGATGTAGATTCTGATGGAGACACTCATGTTTTAGACAGTGAAGATGAAGAAGCGAATAAACAACATAATTCAGAACATCTAGAGGATATGTCCAAATATAATAACGAATCAGAACAATCAAAATCAAATGATATGGGACCAGTTAAGCGACTCAATAGAGAAACAAAAGTTGACGCAGGGCCTATGGTTTTAACGACAGATGAAAAACTACCGTCAGAAGAAGCTTTGGAAAAGAAATCATTTGATGGAAATATAACTGAGGATTCTAAAATTAAAGACCTTTCAAAATCCGATATCCCAGATCATTCCCGTGGATTAGATAATACTGAAAGGAAAATTAATTTGTTAAAGAACTACAGACATCAACGTCCAGGAGCTAGGCCATTGACGGAGTCAAGCTTGAGTCAGCTTGAAAAAACCGCCAGCGTATTGAACAAAGAGGGAATGCCAGATTTTCGAAGGAATTTAGACGATATAACACAATCGTACTCGCCCAACGGGGAAGATAAACCGGGGACGAAATCAAAAAAGAAGAAGTCACCCAACAAGACAGAAATATCTAATGAATCTCAAAGTAATGAACGACCCATGATGGGGATGTCTCATAGTGTGTCCAGTTTACTCGGTTCCTGTAATAATCAGAAGACTAGAAGACCTGAGGTTGCTACACCGGTAGCACCACTCGAGAGCCCAGGTCTTCATCCAAGATTGATGAATCGTTCCGCAGCATCTGTTATGTCTCATGATCCTTCAATACCACTAGTTCCAGGGCTGGTTCCTAAATCTCAGTCTGCTTTGCCATTAAATATAAGTCACAATGCTATAATGAGTGCAGTTCCACAGCAGTCTGTGGGTGTAGATATGTCCAAATCGTCGATTCAAGGCTCCGCACATCCTCCGAGTCCAATACCGACGAACCCAATGACGTCACCGGGTCAACCTTACCCAGCCGGGAATATACCACCTGATAGCCCTTATGGTCAATATCCAGGTAAGAAATCAGTTATATAATAAATACACCTATATTATTTAAACACATGGAAATATTCGTAATTGATCAAAAAAAATATTTTGTCTTTTAATTTCTTGTCTTATTATGGTAATAGTTTACAAATATACAAACAGGGGTTTCATTGAAATATATTTTCAAGGGTCATCTAAAAATTTGGAGTACCTTACTATACTCATAGATTAATCATTTTGAGCCACCTTTAAATAATAAATTTAATTCTCTATGGTTTCTCTACAAGCAATTAAAATAGTAATTAACCAATACAAAGTATACATCATATTAAAAGTAATCGTGAAGATATTGTAATAACTATTAAAAGTTTTCATTTTGATTTGTTTTTTTTAATGATTTTTATAAATACTTTCATCATATTGTCTACAAAATAACTATAGATAGATGTTATAAATTCGGGGTAAATATAAAGGAGACGTATATATATGAATAATTTTTTTTTGGTATGGAATTAAAATAAAATATATATACAGGTTACGCGATGGGTTATGGGGCATATCCGAACCCGGCGTACTACGGCGGCTACGGTCCGGGGCCGGCGTACTTCCCGCCTTACAGCGCGGGTAGTACTGCAGGCCCCGTGCCGGGACCCGCTCCCCCGTTCGCGCCCCCCGCCGGCTCGCCCGCTTACCCCCCCGACTATTTACCTCCGAACCCTCAGTGGTAAAGATCTGATAAATAATAAACACAAAAGAACATTCTCATGTTTTTATTTAATCGATTACAAGGTGTACTAGCGTGTGTGTATAATCGAGTGAACAGTTGTTACTTTAAAATATTGTGACTCTCATAGTGGACGATTTTAATACTTCTCATTGACGTATTATACGAAGTTCGATACTTACTACGTACGTATGTACTTTCAGTTTGACGATTTAATAGTGTAACTTATTATTTTATGGTGTATAGAAGTAATACTTTCCGATCACGAGTTAAACATTGTGATGTATGTTCGATTTTGTTTGCATTTCCAAAATTAAAGTCATATCGCATCCTAACTGCTATTCGGTGGTCATTGTATCTCCAGTATCAAAAATCCAACAAGACAACTTTTGTAATTCTAGATACAAATGGAGTCACCTGCGTTGTTTTTAAACCATTACTTTGAACTAAACTTCTGTTAAATATATCTTCGATGACACTAGAAAGTGTATAAATCGATATAAACATAAAAAAAACAATCGAGACTATTTTTTTAATAGAAAATACATAAACGAGGATACATTTTGAGGTCTATAAAATACCCAAAAAAATTTAATCGATCTCTAAAAACGTTTTAGTACTTACTAAGAAATTTGATGTAAAATGAAATTTAACATTCGATTAGCCAAACCTTGGAATATTCAATTATTAATTTAAACATTATTGTGGTTAAATGTTGTCGAAAATATGGCTCTGTAATGTAGAGAATGAATGTCAATAGAATGATACGTTTGACTAGTGAATGAATTTGGGTGTCAGTAAATAAATTACTGTGGCTATGGGTTGATTGATGTGATACGTTACTAATTAGTTTTAAGTCGATTATAGTCTGTATGAAGTATTTATCAAACGTAATTTTACGATAAGTGCCCATAGTGTCTACTATCATAGGCAGTTCAGTTTCTCATTTAATCGACTGTTCCGTGATATGTGTTTCATAGTTATGTAATTCAAATGCTGATTCTGAAGATTGAATATCAAAAAGAGAAAAAAATATTTTTTTTGCTTCTTTTTTATACAAGTTTTCAGAATAAGAAAGAAGATGATCTGAGTATGGACATTATTTCTGTCTATAATTAACTTCGATAATTTTTATTTCTGTTTTGTTTTTGGTGTGTTTTAGTTGTACGTTACCTCAATAATTTTGTACGTTTTTTTTTGTAAACTTGTAATTAACAAGAAAATAAATAAAAAATGATATTATTCGTCATGAATACGGTTAATTCTGTGCTCGTTTTATTTTTAAAAATCAACTGTACATTTAGAATTATATGGATATTATTTATACATTAGTATATTTCTTTTTGTTGTATTTTGTGATTTTTCATCAGTATTATACCGAACTGCAATAAAGGCTTCCATAATTGTTCATATAATGAATATTCTAGAGCAGTCAGCATTGAAATAAAAATTCAATAATTAATTCATAACTTAGTAACACATAATCCATAATTGATAATCTATTATATTCAGTTGTGTGCGACCTTGCTAGTTCTAGATCTATGAGTGTTTTGAACCGAGGCAAAAATAACATTGGTAGCGCCTATGATGCGCAATTAAGATGCTAAACAAATAAAAAAGTACCACCCTCATAAAACACCGTCGTTTGGAACGCCCCGGTTTATCCCCCCCTAGATCCGTAACTGGCCCTTACATAGTAACTCACGGTCTTACATATAAATGTGAGCTGTAAGCCATACATATATTTAGCTCTGTTTTCTTCTCACAATATGGATTAGACAAAGTACAATTGGTGTTTAATTCTTGTAAGTAAGCCAGTCAATGAATAAAAAAATTGTTTACCGTGGTAGCATTTATTGTATTAACTTAGGATAAGACATGTAATATTATTCGTGGTATATGATAATTATTAATACAACGCATTCGATTCTATGTCGTTCAGCCACTTTAACTTATACTATATTGTATGGCTCTATCATTTTAAGCTTTTTTAACCGAATGTATCAAATTTAAAGTGTACTTTTTTAATTAAAAATGTCACGTTTATTTTTAAATGTAGTGTAAAACAATTATCATTTTGATTTTTATATAATTATTTTAATGCTTTGAAAAAAATAAATGTAATAGTGTTATTATACCGTAGCACACCAGAGAAAAAATAGAAATAAGAACTACAACATATTACGTTTTTATATGTATTTTGTCCTGTGTACAAAAATAGCTGGAAGATACTGTTCGAAGTATTACAATATTAAATATTGCATTTTAAATAGGTCAAATAGTACTGTACTGATGATATCCAATAAATAAATCAGTAAACGATATTTAGTTTTATTTTTCTTTATAGGAGACGCGGGCGTTGCTGAATAGAAATAGTATTAAAAAATATTGAATTGTTACGAAGCTGCAAAGGTTAAAGTATTAACACGGCGGACTGCAAACTGTTGTTTTATAACATTTATTTTAACTACCCTGATTTCAAGTGAAAGGAACAGTTTATCTTATTATAAACTAACAGGCACTATCTTGACACTGGCAGAATTCGTTTCTACGAGACTCCATTGTTTAAATGTTGAAGTTGAACTAACAGGCGCCCGTGACTATATTTTTTGTGGAAATTGACAACTACTGTATGTTTTATTTGGAATAATAGCGGTTTAAAAAAAAAGTAAAGTTGATAAAATATATTAGTATGTAGCTATAAAAATCATTTATGTCAGTAAAGGTCTAAATCGACTTAGCTATTTTGGAGATTATTAATAATATAGTTCATTTTAATTCTATGTTTTTTTTTATGTCATAGGAGGCAAACGAACAGCTGTCGTAAGTGATCGCCTCTGTCCATAGACACTAACAACACCACGGGAGTCTCAAGTGCATAGCCAGCTTGTGTTTGGGGGGAGAGGAGAGGTTAGGTAGACCTCCGGCGCTCTCACGTTTTTTTATTAACGTGGGGAAATCCCTTATGTAGTACTCTATTTTGATTTATCTCATTCGGTTTAGCTAGTGTTTTCAATGTAAGCGCCCGAAAACTCCTTACGTATTTATTAGAATACATCGATCATTCCCTGCTTTATGTAAATTTTATATACAAATATTATACATATAAATCTTCCGGAAAAATACGTAAATGGTAGTGTAACGGTATCATAATTCGTTGCGTAGTTTAGAAGAAATAAGGTAACACACAAATAGACACGAAAAGGGAATTTGTTTTGATAAATATAGACTAGCAACCGCTTTAATTAATAACAACAGGTAAAATATAGACTAGGTGTCGATTTATAACTAAGTGGATAGCATAAAGAAACCTTAGGTGTGCCAAATTTATGGTTAAACATCAAATAGAAAATGTTAAATCAGATATAGGTACCTCCTAGGACTTACATCGAAGTTTTTTTAAGTATATATTTAGGACATAAAACAGAGAGAGACTTAAAACGCGACGGTATTAAGCAAGCAAATTTGTATCGGCTATAAATTTCTTACACAATAAATGATGTTATGAAAAGATTTATCTTTAAAATGAAAGACTCTTTTTGTAACTAATTGTAACTGAACACCTGTTTTTGTTTTGTTATTGCGTGAAATATACCAATACATCATTTTTGTGGTAACGAATCGTGATTTTGACAATTTGTCATTACAGTCCGACTTCTAAATTGAGCACTGCGTTCGCCGTCCGCTGTATTTTCAACTTGCACCACTCACGACCGTAGCTAAAGGAGGGTGGGGGGCATTGTGGGGCGATGCTCTACCTTAAAAATACCAAACCCTAAGATAAATTATTATAATTAAATTGTTTGGACACTAACAACACCACGGGAGTCTCAAGTGCATAGCCAGCCTGTGTTTGGGGGGAGAAGAGAGGTTAGGTAGACCTCCGGCGCTCTCACGTTTTTTTATTAACGTGGGGAAATCCCTTATGTAGTACTCTATTTTGATTTATTTCATTCGGTTTAGCTAGCGTTTTCAAGGTAAGCCCCCGAAAACTCCTTACGTATTTATTAGAATACATCGATCATTCCCTGCTTTATATAAATTTTATATACAAATATTATACCTATAAATCTTCCGGAAAAAATACGTAAATGGTAGTGTAACGGTATAATTTTAATATAACATAATTCGTTGCGTAGTTTAGAAAAAATAAGCTGACACACAAATAGACACGAAAAGGGAGGGTATTAGTTTTAATTTTTTTTTTCGAACTGACTACGCTATTGATCCAGCAAGGTCTTAACAGCTTCACTGGACTACTAAGTCGAGCGCTTAAGGCACTCAGCCGATTTTATTTTGACAACTAGCTCAAGGGTGCGCGGCACACCTCGGCTTTGGCTGTTGCCTGATACATGCAATTCGCGACCTATCTGAGCTAAGCTAAGCTAACTATTCATACATATATAAGTTGTTGAAACATATATGTGTACCAATCATACATACCTCAACAACCCATATACGTATTTTGTATCGGATAATATTCTAAACTATTTCAGTTTGATAAGGGAAAAAAATAAAACCGAGGGGGGCCTAGTCTGGTGTGCGGGAGCGAAATTTACACCCAGACCACGGCGGCGTGATCTGTGTTTAGAGAGACAGGCTGGTACTGATCGTTCACTGCCGTTATTTCATCGGGAGGGTTGGTAAAAATTAGTTTTAATGAATATAGACTAGTAACCGCTAATTTTTTTTTTTTTTTTAATAAAAACCAACTGGTACAATATAGACCTAGTGTCGATTTATAAAAAAGTGGATAGCATAAAAAAAACCTTAGGTGTGCCAAATTTATGGTTATCCATCAAATAGAAAATGTTAAATGAGATATAGGTACCTCGTAGGACTTACATCGAAGTTTTTTACGTATATATTTATGACATAAAACAGAGAGAGACCTAAAACGCGACGGTATTAAGCAAGCAAATTTGTAGCGGCTATAAATTTCTTACACAATAAATGATGTTATGAAAAGATTTATCTTTAAAATGAAAGACTCTTTTTGTAACTAATTGTAACTGAACACCTGTTTTTGTTTTGTTATTGCGTGAAAGATACCAATACATCATTTTTGTGGTAACGAATCGTGATTTTGACAATTTGTCATTACAGTCCGACTTCTAAATTGAACACTGCGTTCGCCGTCCGCTGTATTTTCAACTTGCACCACTCACGACCATAGCTAAAGGAGGGTGGGGGGCATTGTGGTGCGATGCTCTTAAAAATACCAAACCCTAAGATAAATTATTATAATTAAATTGTTCATAGTTTGAGTTTTTTTTAATGTAACGATAAGTATCTAAACTTTACCGAACATACCACAGTTTGTGACATTCGAAGGCAGATCAATTATGATAAATCTTTTACTTCCGCCCAACCTGTAACCAATGCTACCCTACCTTAAATTCGACTCTAACCACAGCCCTGGGACCACTCGTGGTACGTTAACTCAGAGTATCGATGATATATTCGTTTTATAGCACTGTAAAATAATGACTTTTTATACTATAGGTTTTAGCATTTGGCTGCAGTCTCACTTGATGTTAAATGACGATGTGGTCCGAGCTGGTAAACACGCTAAATCTATACGGTGTTATTACAAAAAAGTTAAATACGTATTGAATACTTGTTTTAATCTTGTTCTTTTATTGTGTCTTTCTTACATTTATTACCTCTTATCGCTGTACATATGTTCCCTAATATTATTATCGTTAACCTATGTCATTTATTGTTTCTCTGATATTTTATTTTTGTCTATTATTTTACTTCCTTACAAGTATATTTCAGTCATTCTTATTTCTATACTGTCGTTTTATTTCATTTTTGACAAATAATTTTATTTCCTTACAAGTATATTACACTCATTCTTGTTTCTACATTGTCGTTTTCTTTCTATTTTAAAATTTTTCTTAGCTTTTTTAGCTTTATTCCTATTTCATTTTTTATATATTTACGAGACCTATTGCTCTTTTTATTTATTTTTCTTTATTTCATTTATATTCATAATAGGTATTATAGTTGGTGTCTAGTAGTCTTGACCGAGTCAGACAGTTACCTAAGTCTATTTTTTTAATGTAAATCCGCTGTATGTAAAATACATTATTATTAAAGGATCGCTAACGTCATTATAATTATTTGATAATATATAATATATATCTAGACAAGATCAATCTTGATTTGTGCGCTGTTCAGACACGCAGATAGCGTTAATTAGTCACGAAGTTATTACATTCATTAATCATCCAGGGTTTTCCTTGTTATGTAAAATTGCATTGTGTTATTTTACTATCATCAATATTTGAATTATCTTGTGTCAAGGATAAAGACGTCATCATTTTAGAAATTCGTTATGTTTCCATTATTGTATAGTAATATCATAACAATATCAAACTTATATATTATATGGTCTAGAATTAATTTCCAAACATTATCGAAAGAACCATTTACTTTTAAACCTACTAATCCAATTATAAAAAATATTTTAGTGATAGAAAGCTACACTTTTCCTGAATACCTTAGGCTGCCTTATATTGTTTTTTTTAATGAAATCTTTAGGCGCCTTGCGCGGTGATTTGGCAGGAGATAAATTTATAATCTCGCGTCATGACATGCTGTGTCAGAACACGCTATTAATTAAACCATCGTCGTTTTCATATACGTTTGTGTGTATATGTGATGTTGTTTTATAGGTGGTAGAGCCACACTGAAGCTATTACCGGTTTCAGCATGAATGGGTCGGCTCGTGCGGGGTACTACCACCCTACTGAAGCTATTACCGGTTTCAGCATGAATGGGTCGGCTCGCGCGGGGTACTACCACCCTTTCGCAGAAAACCGACGTGAAGTAACAGTGCTTCGTTCGGTCAGTGAGAGCGCCGGATAATCCACCTCCCCTTCCCACCCCTTTCCCCTTCCCCCTCCCCAAACACAGGGAGGCAACGCACTTTCGGCTCTTCTGGTGTTGCAAGGGTCTATGAACGCTGATGATCACTTAACATCAGGTGATGCGCCTTTTCGTTTGCCACCTATGATATAAAAAAAAGCGTGTGTGTGTACTTATGTACACGAGTTAGAAGTTATACTTCTTTGGCATAACAAGATAAAAATCTTTTCAAAATTTTTATCTTATTCTATGTATGTAGAAAAAACGTCAGTCACAATAGAAAAAAGGTATTTAATACATTGAAAATTTTAATAGGGTGTCGGTTTTTCGTGACGGTGAGCGCGCGCATCGTAAAAATTTACTCACATCATTTTTCCCTAACGCGCCAAAAGAAGTATAACTTCAAAAAAACTAAAAAAATGTGACTCATATAATTTGTATATAATGTCCACTGAATTTATATTTTTTCTAGTTATTTAATTACTACACTGGCTACCAAACAGTAGAAATACTATAATGAAGTAATTTACATTTATTTCCTAAACTGGTTTTCTTTTAAGATATGTACATATACATGTGTGGTTATGTATCTCCTTACTTATATTATAAATGCAAATAGAAGTTTGCTTGTTGGTTTAGATTTTTGTTACACTTTCACCCCTTAACTACTAAACCGATCATCATGACATTTTACATGCGTATTGTCAGGGCTACAGAAAATAACATAGTTTTCGTATAGAAAAAAACAATACAGTTGTCGAGGAATATCTACATCAACACGAGCGAAAACAAAGATAAAAACGAGCGATACTTAGTTCTAAAACATAGGGAAATGATGGAAACGAAAAATTAAATACGCTTCAATAATAATAAAAGATACAAATAATGAATATGCAACAATTCAGTAAAACTTCCTTTTGTAGTTATGATAATTTGAGTTACATTTTCGAAAAAGCTTCCTATTCAACGTTGCCTTATAGGAACTATATATTATAGTAAAACTAGGACAATGCAGTAGGAATGTCATCTCTATGTAGATTATGCGGTGAAACTAGCCGATTGGGTTTGTAAGCTACAAAGAGATATCCACGGAACTGTAACAACAGATATCTATTTTGTACAATAGATAATATGTAGGTATACGCGTGTCGATTTCAATGAGACTACTTTTATCAATATTTATTATATGACCTGAAACTAGATCTGTGTTGCTTTCGAATATACTGGAAGTATTCAATTTAATAAACGAATAAAATATAGAATCCCATATTATTAACACGTAAGCTACTTTATAACAGATACTGTAATGATTCTAATAGATTATACGGAGTTTTTGGTAGTTAAAATTATTACTCATTTAATAATCGGATATAGAGAATTTTCCGGCAATATATTAACAAGACATAAAATATTGACATTTAACATTGCAGTATATTGGAGTCTAGAGTCTATAATAAAGTACTTGTTATGTTATTGTACGGTAGAGTATACGGTACTGGTATTTTTATCAGTTATTATTGTATTTATTATTGAAGTGAATACTTCTTTAGACGCATTGAGCGGTATATTTTTGGCAGGAGATGAATTGAAAATACAATTTAGCGTTATGACATGATAGTAAGCGCGACAGATACGCGGCTTGCGTCTTTTTTTATATCATAGCAGGCAAACGAACAGGTGGTTCACCTGATGTTAAGTGATCACCACCGTCCATAGAGACTAGCAACACCAGAGGAGTTGCAATTACGTTGCCAACCTGTGTTTGGGGGAAGGGGAAGAGGGGTGGTCCTCCGGCACTCTTACTGATCGAACGAAACGCAACAATGCAAGCACTGTTACTTCACGTGGGTGTATCTCTGGTACTACCCCGGACGAGCCGAACCATTCATGCTGAAACCAGTAATAGCTTCAATTCTAAAAACTATTACACATATCACCTTCACACACGTGCACGCATAAACGCTTACACATGCAAGTGGAAGGGTCTTATTTTTTCCCTTATCAAACTGAAATAGTTTAGAATATTATCCGATACGAAATATATATAAGAGTTGCTGAGGTATGTATGCTTGGTACACATATATGTTTCAACAACTCATATATGTATGAATAGTTAGCTTAGGTTAGCTTATTGAGCGGATCATAGCACCTGACTACATCGGGTCCGAGCTTGTCTGACCTCCAATTTGGCTTTAGAGAGGGCCGGTCAACGGTGGATGCGCTACTGCGAGTTAAGAGCTTGTCCGATGAGGCTCTCTCACGGGGCGGAGTTATGTTGGCGGTATCTATTGATATCGCCAACGCATTTAATAGCATTCCGTGGGAGTGTATCATAAATGCGCTCACATACCATAGAGTCCCAGTTTACCTGTACAAAATAGTAGAATCATACTTACAGGACAGGTATGTCACTTATGTGGGAAGGGACGGTGCTACCCATCAAAGGAAAATGGAGTGTGGTGTCCCTCAAGTGCCTCCACAGACGTGTTTGAGCGAATACGGGATTGGAGAGTGGTTGTCGATGTTGAGACTATGTCAGACCACCGGTACATACGCTATAATCTAGGCCGTGCAGTGATGATCTCTGACTCCAGTAGAGAACCCGTGGTGGATAGGAAGTGGGCTATTAAGCGCTTGAATGCGACACTGCTTGCAGAGGCTGCAATAGTTGCTTCATGGCCACAACAACCTGAAGGTCGAATAGACATTGTGTCAGAAGTGGCCTGGTTTAGGGACATGATGGTGCGAATATGCGACGCTGCCATGCCACGCGTCAAGGCCATACCACCTAAACGCAAAGTGTACTGGTGGTCTCCAGAGATAGCTGATCTACGGACTACATGTGTAGCAGCAAGACGCCGGTACGAGAGACATTGCAGATTGCGCAGAGGACGCAATAGTGCCATGGAAGCGCAACTTTATGAAGCCTATAAGGCGGCAAAGAAGACTTTGCAAGTTGCAATCAAGAAGGCCAAGGCGGCAGCTAGAGAACAACTACTCCAAACTCTGGAAAATGACCCCTGGGGTCGTGCCTATCGCACTGTAATCGGGTGTCTTCGACCATGGACTCCTCCTATCACAGAAACCCTTTCGCCGAGGATACTTGATAGAATCCTAGATGACCTTTTCCCAAGACAACCACAGTATGTCGCCCCGTTTGTCGGGCCGTCTGAGATGCCCGGGCATGGGCAGGATGGTGACGTGCCTGCGGTCTCGGTAACAGAGTTAGATATGGCCGTGGCTCGGTTACGTGGCAAGAACAAAGCCCCTGGTCCTGACGGTGTTCCGGGAAAAGCCTGGGTACTCTCTATGGAGGCGCTAGGTGAACGGCTGAGAAAACTGTACAGCGAGTGTCTGCTCTCAGGAACCTTTCCCTCGCAATGGAAGGTCGGTCGCCTGGTCCTTCTTAGGAAGGTAGGACGTCCTACTGAAGCACCGTCAGCGTACAGACCGATAGTGCTCCTCGATGAAGCCGGTAAGCTCTTTGAGCGGATCATAGCACGACGCATAGTCAACCACCTGACTACATCGGGTCCGAGCTTGTCTGACCTCCAATTTGGCTTTAGAGAGGGCCGGTCAACGGTGGATGCGCTACTGCGAGTTAAGAGCTTGTCCGATGAGGCTCTCTCACGGGGCGGAGTTATGTTGGCGGTATCTATTGATATCGCCAACGCATTTAATAGCATTCCGTGGGAGTGTATCATAAATGCGCTCACATACCATAGAGTCCCAGTTTACCTGTACAAAATAGTAGAATCATTGTCCGACTCGCACAGACTAAAACCCCACGGTGTACCGACAGACCGTTTTGTGGGGGCGGCAAGGGATCGAACAAGCTAATCAACCTTGTAGAGCCGCCCCCACGGTCCGCCCGGCGGAAGGTGACCGCCGGGCTCCTACCTATAGAGGCTGTGTTGGTCCCGCTTTTGGCAGTTCAGTCCGGCGTCGTTTCGGTTGTTGGTCTGTCCTGTCTTGTCCTTGTCTGTGTGTTTGTGTTGATCGGTCGGTCTTGGGTCGGTTGGTCTTGGGTCGTCGGTCTAGGGTCAGTTGGTCTTTGGTCGGCTGGTCTTGTGTTTGTCTGTCCTTGTTGTGTGTGGGTCGGTCGGTCTTGGGTCGGTGGGTCTCGGGTCGCTCGGTCTGTGGTCAATTGGTCTTGGGTCGGCTGGTCCTGCCTGTGTTTGTGCCGTCCTGCTTCTCTTGTGTCCTGTCTCTATGTCGGTCAGTCCGGCGTCGTTTCTTGCGGATTCTCCCGGCACTTCCATCCGCCATATGTGGAGATCCATGGTCGATTGCCGGTTGGCTTGTTTCGTCTCTTGATTCTTGTGTGTCCTTGTTTGTGTGTGGGTCGGTTGGTCCGTGGTCAATCTCTCTGGGTGTTTTACAAAGTCCCAAAACATAAGACCTATTTGCCGAACTGTGAGTTCAAGCGCCGCGCCGTGTCAAGCGAGCTTCGGTTTCAAAATTATACAGTGCATTAATATGTGGACGATGGTGATATCTGGAATTGGCCCCTATCTACGTGTATAGGCTAAAAACGATTGTAACGTGTAATCTATTAATGTAATAATAATTATTTATTTATTCAATTTAGGCACTAATAAGGCACTTATGAGCGTCAAAACTACCACCGGTTCTGACAAATAACCTACTCATCGAGAACAAACCGGCAACAGGGTTTTTATCTTTTTAACATACATATATTTAAAAGTAGCTTCTGCAAGCGACTTCGTCTGCGTGGAGTAGTTACTGTGGGCAAACGCTAATACGCAGCGGAAGCCTGTAGTCCGGTCAAGCTGTCACGACCTTGCAAGGTCAATAGCGTAATCAGTTCGAGAAAAATAAAATCTGCGGAATCTCTCAAAAGGAGAAAAACGATTTTGGAACATTCTTCATCAGTCCTCAGCTCCAATCGTGCTAATGTCAGAAAATAAAATCGGCTGAGTGCCTTAAGCGCGACTAGCGACGCGCAGTATAATAGCCTGTGTATCTAATATTAATATTTTGTATTGTGATTGTGCAGTCCATCATATGTTTGATGAATTCATTAAAACTGTATAAAAGATGTGAGAAACTAATTATAATAAATTCTATTGACAAATTATGAAATATAAATAATTCACACTATAACTAATTTAAAAATTCAAAAGATAACACAGTTTAAATTGCATTATTAATAGTTTTCACTTCTGTCGGCAGTCCTTATGACTGCCTCGACTTTTATTTATTATACACGAGTGATCCTGTAGAGTGCAAAGAGAAATGTTAATATTTTTTTGGTTTTCCTTTTTTTAATATTATATGAGGCAAACCAACAGCTGGGTCACCTGATGATAAGTGAACACCACCGTCCATAGAAACTAGCAACACCAAGGAAGACGCAAGTGCATTGCCAGCCTGTGCTTGGGGGGCAGCGAGGAGTGGGGGAAGGGGAAGAGGAGATGGGCCTCCGGCGCTCTCACTGACCGAACGAAACGCAACAATGCAAGCACTGTTACTTCTCGTCGGTTTTCTGTGAGAGGGTGGTACTACCCCGGACGAGCCGACTCATTCATGCTGAAACCAATAATAGCTTGAGCGTGGCTCTACCACCAACAAGAAATTATTATTATATTTAATTAAATTGTTATTATGTTCTTAGACTTTTCTCTAAGTTCTATGTTCTCTATTGCAAAGAATGATCAATGATTATTATTTCTATCAATCGTTTTATCGGTGTTGATGTTGACGGATCGTAACGCGAACAATTAACTGTTTCTTAACAACTGTCTTACGATACGCACGTTTACTTTGGACGTTTCCTTGAACTCAAAATAAATTAACTAAATACTTTTTGCAATTATTAGGTATTGGTAAGATCTTATCAAGGTGTCAGAATTCGAGTTAATTATTTACTGTATTTTTTATTTTACATTATTTTTGTTCTGTGTTTAACGTAAATTACGAGCATTTCATTACGTCTTGATTAAGAGATGTTTTGTGAGTAACTTTATTCCACTTTGATATTAACGTTTGTGTGTATGTTGCATATCGAAACAAATTTCTATAGTAGCTTGGCATATACACGACACTATGCCTAATGATAAACACAATACAGTCCAAATAACAGTGGTCAACTAGGGATTGGCAATCCACCACCGCGCCGGTCATCGATGTAATATGCTTTAACAGGCTCTTGATGTCTAGATACAATATCTGATCCCGAATCTCGATATAATATAAAAAATGTTTATCTGGACGCTTATTGCTGGATGTGAAATAGTCGGGCACCTATGCCTACTATTCTCCTTGCTTATTGAATACACGCTGGCTAATCCTAGAATACGACGAGCCTAAGCGTGCCAGTCCCACAGATTATGCCGCTATGGCCTGGCTGTGAATATCGCTCCCGCACACTCACCGCGCCCCCTTCGGTAGCAGCTAAAGTCTGGGCTAAAGCTAAAGTTATCCCCGGAGTAAAGTCCTCGAGGACGCTGCTATCGCGATACAGTAACACTGAAAAATCTCAATTACTAGTTGAACAACACAACATAGATCACCTCCACATACGTGCTCACATACACACAGGTAGGTACACACATGGTGGAAGAGTTTTATATTTTTTCCTTATCTTTGAACTGGGTTACTTTATAGTAGCCTAGTAGTGAGATACGATACATATTTGAATTCGTGAGGCACACATGACGATACACATGTACACAGGTGCAGGAATAGCTGGTTTAGTTTAGACAAATTTGCAACAAATAGCCCAAGCCACTTTGGACCTTTGAGTTTGTTGGCAAGCTGTGAAGTGCCTTAAGTTGTAGGTAGGTAAAGCTGAAGCTACTACTGGTTTCAGCAAGACTGGGTCGGCTCGGGGTAGTACCACTCTCTCACATAAAATCGACGTGAAGTAACAGTGCTTGCACTGTTACCTTTCGTTCGGTCAGTGAGAGCGCCGGATACCCACCTTCCCTCCACCTCCACACTCCCCTCTCCTCCTTCCCAAACTCAGGTTGGCAACGCACTTGCGACGCCCCTGGTGTTGCAAGTATCTCTCGACGATGGTGATCATTTAACATCAGGTGACATACCTATTCGTTTGCCTCCTATGGTATAGAAAAAAAGCCCTTGCCTTAATAGTCCGGTGATTTTTTTTTTTCGAACTGACTACGCTATTCACTAAGCAAGATCTTAACAGCTTCATCGGACTACTAAGGCGAGCGCTTAAGGCAATCAGCCGATTTTATTTTGACAACTAGCTCAAGGGTGCGCAGCACACCTCGGCTTTGGCTGTTACATACATGCAATTCGCGACCTATGTGAGCTAACCTAAGCTAAAATAACTATTCATACATATATGAGTTGTTTAAACATATATGTGTACCAAGCATACATACCTCAACAACCCTTATATATTTCGTATCGGATAATATTCTAAACTATTTCAGTTTGATAAGGGAAACAATAAAACCCTTTCACTTGCATGTGTAAGCGTGTATGCGTGCACGTGTGCGGAGGTGATATGTGTAATGTTGTCGCAGTGATGTAAGGTTTTGTGTCACTGTATCGCGCGAGCAGCTTACTCAAGGGCTCCACGCCGAGGGAACGGACCTAGGCTTGAGCTGCTGCCGAGGAGGGCCTAGTCGCGGGCGTGGGCGTGAGCACGCTCTGTTTAGAGAGACAGGCTGGTACTGATCGTTCACTGCCGTTATTTCATCGGGAGGGTCGGTAAAAATATGTCGCGGACGTCTTTTACAACGCGCAGCGTTTGGTACGGGTTCGTATTTTGCGGCGGATACCACTAACGGACTGGGATGATTCGCGGTTTTTTCAAAATAACTAATCGTGAGTGATTTTACGTACGCCCAGATAGAAGGTATCTCTAGGTCCCTATGTAGATCAACTCTCCGGACGTACCACGGGGCACCGGTCACTTTACGTAAAACGCGGTTTTGAAGAACCTGCAACTTATGAAAATTATCTTTCGACATATGCGCAAAAACGGGACTGCTGTATGTCATCACGGGACGGATACACGTCTTATACAAAGTGAGCTTGTGTCTGTGGGACATCTTACTCCTATGACAAAGCAATGGATGGAGGCGACCCAAGACCATAGCGTCTTTGTTTCGCACTCTATCTATATGTGACTCGAAATTTAAATGTTTATCTAATGTAACACCGAGATATTTGACCTCGTCGGCCCAAGGTATATCGGTTCCGTATAGCCTGATGGGTTCGAGGTTATTATTACGTCGTAAAGGATCGAAGAGTATCGCGGCGCTCTTATCAGGATTAACTTCTATGCGCCATCGACGAAACCATTCACCGAGTGTGCAAACGGCCTTTTCGATGCGCTTCCTAAGAAAGTCCGACCGCAAGCTGGAAGTGTAAATAACGGTATCGTCAGCATAGCAACCTACTTCGACCCGTTTAGACCGAGGTAGGTCACTGATGAAGAGTGAGGGAGCGAGTATGGAGCCCTGTGGCACATCTGAGCGTATCGGGTGGGGCAGGGATAGTTCCCCATCCACGCTAAAGCGGAAAGTCCTATCAGTGAGATAATCGTGGATAATATGAATTAACTTATCGGGTACGAATAGTCCGGTGAAGTTGTGAATGTCCGTCAGGCCAATAACGTAATCAGTTCGGAGAAAAAATAGGGGTACCCTTCTCGCGGTTGTTGTTGTGTCTTGGTCACGGTTCAGGCGAACGCAATTGTTCATGTTCTACTGTTTATATGAGAGGTTTAGGGTGACCAACAACTTCAACCCAGACTTCACACCTCCTGCCTCTCCTAAATACCATAATATGATGTACCGTTTTTTGAATAGTTTTAAGTTAATATCATCAGGATGAATCGTAGAAAAAAACTGAACAACATGTTCTTTTATAGCTAAATTCTTCTCATTAATAAAGTATGATTTTTCGAAAAAACGTATAACCCCAATCCCCAGCAACCTTATAAGTATGACCTCTGTAAAATAGATGAATAACATGATTAAATGGATGCCTATAGTCAATAGAAGTTTAATACAAACTGATAATGAGTTTGGCTCTAATACTCTAAACTACGCATTACGTAGCCTATGCAAGTGCTTAAAACACATGTTTAATGCTAAACTTATCTTCGAATTTTGAGCTTTTAATATGAATGTAGGCAATGAAAAATACAACATTTATTTAAGGTTTCAGTAAAAATAATAGGTATATCAAAAGAAACAAATAGCGGGCAAAAATAATTGTCCGCTGTTAATAATTTGTAGTTTTTATTATTAATTTTATTGTTTCTAATCAATCTTCCAGATTATTACTGCCATTATCGAATAGGTAATAATATTGCTAATGTTTTGTGTTAATTTCAATATTATGACAAGTTGGTGGCTCCCTTGTTAGAACTTTCCATGGAGTTTTTGTGGCATCTTAAAATTTTTAGAATTCATAATCTGTGGTATTATTTCCCATCCATTTCACTCGTGCACAACAGCCGAATTATATTACGCAAAACACCACCATTATTACAGAATATAGAGAATAACACAAGATTATTAATAAACGATAAAATCCACTACAAGACAGACTAAAAACCGGCGAAAGACTCCCCAATTTGTAGTTATTTATGAAAATATCTTTGCTGAAAACTTAAGCTACAATTCATACATACATACATTCATACAATTCATAATAATATTTATATGTATTATTTATATATAGGTAAGCAGAGACAAAATAATTAAGTGCATCTGATTCTTCTGTTTCTAAACCGGTGTCGTTACCTTATTTTTTAGTAGATTTTGACGAGCTTTAGTGTTATCAATAAAAAAAATTTGGAGAAGTATTTTTTTCCTGATATTGGAATTTGAAAAAATAATTAAATAGCGTCGAATTTCGCCCACCAGTGAACTATATAAAGCTATCCATGCGATACTGATTTGTGAAAACAGAGTCCATTTCGAAAATTAAACGGTATGAAATTCTATTATTTTTGTTATCTGTCTAGTTAATTTTTTAATACAGAATAAAAAGGTTTAACATCGATTTGCAATAGGCCTTTTTGTTGTCTGTTACTACATTTTATGGTGCAATTTCAACTCGGCATCATTATTATATCGGAGTATTATTTGATCCAATGGTGAATTAATTACATACTCATTACGCTTTATGATTAACCCTACATTTTTTTAGACTACGCGGTCATTTTCTTACGTTCTTTGAAAAAATATTTATCAATTGCTCGTATAATAATTTGAAGACTGATCATTTCACGGTTGAACTGTTCCGTCAATTGTGATGGAGCCTCGATTTGTCTTATCTAACTTGTATAAAACAAAACAACTCAAAATAAGTTGGTTTATATATTGTGTAGCAGTGGATTGGCGATGTTATATAAAATGAGAGCATGACCACCGTTCGCCTTCATTACTATGATAGTAGCAAAGAGCGAGAGCAGTTGAGCAGGAACTTTAAATAAATCTTGTCAGTAAATAAAAATAACCGCGTGCTTGTGATTGTTGAAGATTTTTTTTTTAATTGTGATTTAACTAAATATAAAAGAATTTATAGAAATGTGGCAGCAGTTTTTTTTAGTAAGTATTTTTGTTTACTTATTCATTATATTCCTTTTTTGTTTTATTTATTAATGGTTCTTACTGAATATAATCTACATATAAACGTATGTAATCAAATGTAATTGTCATAAAAAGTGGATTAAAACTTATTGTAGAATAATTAAATATTACATTTAACAGTTCATTGAATGAAATAATTGTAAAAGAAAGTAAGCGAAGAAAGTTATATTTATAAATGGTTTCAACGGAATAAGGGCGTTTCAATTCAATCATAAAATCTATTCTTACCGCGACTTGTCTAATTGCAAATTTATTAGTTTCACTTTCATTAAAAATCTCTAATTAGATTAAGCGCAAAACCCTTTTATTTGTATGCTAGTTGAAGATACTGTGTTTATTGAAGAACCCTCTGAGAGTCTAGAACTTTATTAACGTGTACTTCGTATTTATTGACGAAATATATTGGTTACTTAATTTAATATAAATACCGTAATAATACAATGAGATTATAAATCGCAAAATTAACTCCTTTTACCATCGTTTTTTTAGTTTAGACGGTTAACATTTTTTAAATTTTAGATAGCTCATTTATCGAGGAAGGCTTTAGGCTATATATCATCACGCTAAGAACAATAGGAGCGGAGCACCAATAAACAATGGTAAAACAAAATCAAAATCGGGAACTTTTTTCCTTTTGAGAGATTTCGTTAGAGTTAGTATTATATACGTTGTCATGGTAACGTGGTAAGTTTCTATCGCAAACATTTTCAAAGTTTATTTTGTTTTCCTATTCAAAAAGTTTATTCTACTTTAGTTTCATTTCCAATTTTTTATTTGCAATCTATTACGTATTGTAACAATCAACGTTGTGTATATACAATTAAAATAACAACTTTTTGATGAATGGTTATAGCTACAAATGAGCAAAAAAATTTTCTCGAGCTACAAAGTTCGCACTTCTTATCTTTGCCGTACCGTGAAGCTGTGGAACAATCTCCCGGCCAGTGTGTTCCTTCCTATAACATGGGGCCCTTAAAGCGTAATCAATCTTAATTTTATAATAATGATTATAACAATAATATATGATTTATATATATATGTATATAATATATGTATTTAATATAAATAAATAATATATAATTATAATAATAAAATAAACATGGCTTTTACTGAAACTAAGACTAAACGTTACTCGAGGATGTGCCTTATAATTTTCACGGTGCGGTTTTATCATGAACCCAGTACTTTAGCAGTTATGCGTGTCAAACAAATAGACAGACAGACATTTCAAAAAAATATTGAATTGTATTTTATTACTTATTCCAAGACAGCTGAAACAATTTTTTTAATTATAAAAGTACAGACATGTTACATTTCCTTTCTTATTATATGTATACTCCTTAGATCGATTTTTCTACTTTATTCGATACATAATGGTGATGTTACAAAAGTTTTTCTAAAATATTAATATGCATTATCATTATTTATCTGTGACATTCCCTTGACAGATAACGTTAACAACGAATGTTAGTTTAAAAAAAAAGGATTGTGTGGTTTTATGAAACCACGGTAAAAGTGAAACTTTTTTTCACACTACAGACATTTAACTAAAAATTTTTGGTATAATATTCCATTAAGGGTGTAAAAATCGCTTTATCAATCTTAATTTTATAATAATGATTATAACAATAATATATGATTTATATATATATGTATATAATATATGTATTTAATATAAATAAATAATATATAATTATAATAATAAAATAAACATGGCGCGTAACCGAAAAACGTTACATACGTTTTTACGTGCTCTAAAATTCCTTCCTACATCGATAAAAAGGTTTCACTTCAAAAATAGAGTTCTACATTAGACTACGGATCTTATTAGGGTGGTTGGTAATTCTTCTTAAACAGGATTTTGTAACTTAGTATACTTTAGCATATTAACAATAATAGTGCGTCCATTAGTGTGTACACGCGGAGGAAGAGAAACCTCTTTGGATATATGTTATGTATTATTAAATTGTATATATAAGACACTTTATACAAGACACTTAGACCCTTATACATACTCACACATATATACATACCTTACGTTTAACGCGTAACGCATAACGATATAAAATCTAATCACAAAATCTAAGACCTTCAAGACTGCGGAAGTAGAACATAAGTTTGATAAAAACAGTTTATTCATTAAAGAAGGATATCTATGGACCATCGTTCCTTGTGTACATTATTCAGGATTTCTGTTCGGTTAATTTACCTAACCAACCGATAGCGGTTACCATTACGAATAATGGCCTGGATATTTTATTACCAAGGCTTTCTAAGGAAGCCTAGAAAGTAATGGTGTTCAATAAAGAGCGGCTGTAAACGATACTTGCATGGAATCGATATATACGCAAATGAAATTAAACCGTTGCTTCGGTAAACAAGTAAAACAAGAAATTGTATTAGTTCGTCAGATTTTTTGATTTTTTTCTCCTGCTTTACTCATAACGTGTGATGGTCGAATAATATGTTTTATGTTATTAGATATACATTATATTTTTTGTTTCCTTTTTTTAATAATCGATAGGTGGATTCTTCTACTATAATCTTCTAAGATCTTTTGTCTTATAATGAGTGTTAATAATATTTATCTCATGAATTAATAATATCTGATGTTATAATATCATCTATACTAATATTATAAAGAGGTAAAGTTTGTGAATTTGTGAGTTTGTGATGTTGTAGGGGGCAATCTCAGGAATTACTGGTCCGATTTGAAAAAACATTTCCGAGTTATATATCTCATTTATCGAGGAAGGTTATAGACTATATATCATCACGCTAAGTCCACTAGGAGCGGAACACCAATGAGGAATGTTTCAAAATCGGGGTTTTTTCCTCTTGAGAGCGTCCACTACATGCTAGCGTTAGCCCAAAGTAACCATGCCACGCGGACGAAGTCGCGGACAAAGGCTAATGATTTAATAGAACTATATAAAAACCAATTTTTATATTTCTACTCTTTGTTTTCCATCAAATCTTATCTTGCTTATGAGGACTTACAGAACATCAATTTGTTCTGATTCTAGTTACGAGAAAAATTATTCTATAAGATACTTAGAGTTTTTCCTCCTTCAAGAGCTGATTGTTTTCTCATAGCATTTTTAATGAGAATTTATAAGACCTTTTACACAATGTGTGTAAATTTTAGTATAGTTAAATTTTAAACGATCGTGGACTCAAAATAAATGCTGAACTGCTTCTTGGCAAATATCTATAACAACTTTATAAAGGTGTCAATCAACAGAACAACAGTAAAGATAATCTTCTATACGTATTATATAAGTTGCGTGCATCAACCTAAAACTAATGGATAGATTTCTATAATTTTTTTTAGTTTTACTTTTTAGGTACTTGGTCCTTATCAAATATAACAATTATCATGATATCTCCATTTAGTATAAAGTTATTACTGTTCCCACGAACTACATATTTATGTAATCACTGCGGATTTAGCGACGTGTAGTGTCTTTGTAGTGTCTAAGATAGCTTGTCGTCCAGAAGTGGCGCAAGCGGTGTAATGCGCGGGAGAGTGAATGTTAACGAATAATAAAGAAATGTTGTAAGCAAATTATGTGTTCGATATCAATTCCTTTATATTATTTCCTTTACACATACTTAAAATGTATTACAAGGTAATAAACAACGCAGACGAAGTCGCGGGTACCAATTAGTTTCTCATCCCAAGTATAATATAGGTGCATATATTAATTAGTTAAATGCTTATAAATTATCGATAGTTTGCCATTTCTAAACCAACATATAATTAAAAGCAGTAATTAAGTCTATTCATTCCGTGCAGGTACATATTGGCAAAACTTATCAAGTTCATTACCGAGGCGCGTCCAATTAAGTTAAGTAACCTCGGAGTTTGCGGTAAATTTGTGATGCCCCTTACCTGCTGAAGTTACTTAGTAACTTAACTACGACTTAGACACTGTTACATTATGAATATAACGTAACCTGCAAACAACGTTTTGCTTTGTTCAAAATTATATCGTACACCAACATTATATTTGATTGTACAAAGTTATATTTATTGTCAGTTAGTTTCTGTTGACCTATATTGTATAATTATATTGGTTTTATATAAATTAATGTAAGAGGTAAAATTCTTATGACAAAAACAATGACTGAAAATAAATTCAAGCATATTTTGTTTATGTTCGAACAAGCTGTACAGTTAATATATGTCACGTAAAATAATTTTTTATTTCTTCTCTTTTTTTATTTAAAGAGGTTATACTTGAGTATTATAAGCAACCTTTTGTCCGTAGCTTTGCTCGTGTTAATGTAATAAAATATGTTTATCTTAAAATATATCTCTCGGAAACAGTAGTTTGTTCTGGGTGAAAGATACCCTACCTACCTTCTATTCTGTACTCCTCACAATATGTATGCAAAATTTTATATTTCATTGATTTCTTAGGGCGTGAAATCGTGACAAACAAACTCACATTTGCAATTATAATATTAATTAGGATGTCAGTCACACAAACGATTGTGAATATACGTAATACGTTAACATCCATCAAAACTATTTCGATCACAGCGTGTGCCAAAGAAAATAGTACCTGAATTCGAATAATATTAGATACAATCTTTCTATTGCCGTCGGATAAAGAAATACTTTTATAGCGTCGATTATTATAAGTACTTCTTAAGGAAACCTAAGCCTTTAGGTTTAGACTCTAAGATCAGCAATTCGTTTCTCTAATTCTATTTATCGTTCTATATTTCCAAGCGGTGTGGTAAGAGTTTTATAAATTGTGAATATAGCTCTAATCGAGGTGCTTAACAGGTTGCCCCGTATTAAAATTATATTTGTTTTAATCACTTATACATAACCTTTTAGATAATATATCGCTTATATCGCTTTAATTGAATATATATGACTATCTAGATATATATTAGTTATGAATTAACGAATGAATATTTTATTGAAATTTTTAGTTTATACACTGTCGAACTAAATATTAATTCACGAAATTAATACAAGACAGTTTCTTCTAAAGAACAATTCGTATTAAGGAGAAAATATGTTATTCTAAGCATATATACATAGACAAATAATTGCAAATGAATGAATGGTGTACTGATTAGTTAAAATAAATTACATACTACAGCATAAATATCATTACATAGTATAAAATAAAGTCCCCTACCGCGTCTGTCTGTCTGTCTGTTCGCGATAAACTCAAAAACTACTGAACGGATTTTCTAGAGGTTTTCACCATTGGATAAAGTGATTCATGAGGAACGTTTTTGTATATAATTTATCAAGGAGTTATTTTTAATCAGGGTGGGACGACGTCTGCCGGGCCCGCTAGTATACAAATAATAACAAAAATAAATATACATATAACAGAAAACATAATTTATATAACTTTACAATTTATATAACTGCAGTACCTACTACTCCAATATCGAAAGCTTTGATTATTTGTTTTAGATAATGAAAGTAATTTGAATGTTTTTCGTACGTGGCTCATTCCCGCTAAGTAAAACTTTATAGAACAGTGATAATAGATAAGATACTTGGGTTATATTATACTAGCTGACCCGTGCCCACTTCGTTGGGCGGTAATAGGCATTGTCAAGCTACAACTTTTTTCTAGAACTCAATCATATATCTCTCATCGTTAAGGCAGCGTTCTTAAGAAAGGTTTTTGTTCGACCATTTTTTCTCCGACTCCCCAGATATTACCCCCTACAACCTCACAAACTTTACCTCTTTATAATATTAGTATAGATAATAATAATATAATTAATTAATAGCTTCTGCCCACGACTTTGTACGCGTGGAATAGTTATTTTGGGCTAACACGCAGCGGAAGCTCTCAAAAGGGAAAAAATCCCTGATTTAAAACATTCTTCATTGTTGCTCCGCTCCTATTTGTCTTAGCGAGATGATAGCCTATGACACTCATAAATAACGTGGCTTTCTATTGATAAAAGAATTGTCAAAATCGGTTTAGTAGCTCCTGAGATTACCCCCTACAACGTCACAAACTCACAAACTTTAGCTCTTTATAATATTATTAGTATTAGTATAGATAATTAGATTTTTAACCGTATCTTTAATAATAAAAAACAAATACATAAATAAAAATTATCAAGAGCAAGCTATAATAATAATTTTAAAATAACTTAACAACTGAAATACTTTACACATAAGTAGGTATAATGTAATCAACAACAACACAACACACAACTAACAACCGTCCGTCAAGTGTTGGATCACATAGTTACGACTGTTATTTACTGGCAATTGTGCAGGTAACATTTTACAACCAATAAAATATTATATAATATGTTATCTATGTTATACATATAGTTAACTAAACGTAATACCTAATACTATATAACAAAATAAATTCGGTTGCGTGATGAAAAAATGGGGCATATTTGTACATATCTAGTTGTTAGATTACTGGAGATGTTGATTTGTAGTTTCCTCTCAATAATTTGACACTAACACCGAATGTTTTTTAAAATATGATAACGAAGTTGAGAACAACAAAAACAGAAGAAAGAAACAAGAAGCATATATCAGGCAACAGCCAAAGCCGAGGTGTGCCGCGCACCCTTGAGCTAGTTGTAAAAATAAAATCGGCTGAGTGCCTTAAGCGCTCGCCTTAGTAGTCCGGTGAAGCTGTTAAGACCTTGCTTGGTCATTAGCGTAGTCATATTGAAAAAAAAAGAGACAAGAAACAGTTCTATCTTCATAGAATCCGGGCTCACAATCACTGTGCTATGAATTTTACCAATGTAAACCTAATATGAAAATTTTAGATTCACACGTTCTACATAAAATAATAAATAAATGTTACCAGCGTTTATAAAAAGTTGCTTTCGATCGAAAGCAAAATTCGCTTCCGCACTTACACGGTTCATTTGATTCACAATCGCTATTACTGGCTTTTATTTTTTCTTTGTCTGTAAATAAGTAGGTGATAGGTTGTATAATTTTTATATGAACCACTTTATACGGTTACGATTCACTCTTCCTTAGTGAGAGTGCCCGTTCGTTATTATGTCATATCATTCCGATTTCCAAGGAATATTTCTTGTATGTATTTGTATATCTAAATACGGAATGTTGCAGTACAGAAACGTGATCCCGTAGAAGGTTGTTACTTGCTCTTTTACATTGACGTTAGAAAGCGTTCTTTTATTTTTCTATATCCTGCATATAGTATAACATATACGAGCAAGATTTTCGATAGCAAAACACTTATAACCTTTACGCCTCTCACACCCAAACAAAAAATGCTATACACTTGAAACTTGGTACAGATGTTCGGAAAGAGTGTACCAACATAACAAAACAAAAAATCGATAATCGAAAGTACGTTGCCCACGAAATTTGAAAAGTCACCTCACTTTTTGAACACACCTCGTATTATTTGACCACACCTGATTAAGTAATATTATAGTAGTTAAGTATTAAGAGATACACATAAACGGATTTATTTAAATTTTGTAGTTGAAAATAGCAGCGAACTAATTGTATAGTAAAAACACACTATCAGCCGCCGTTGCATCGTCACATTTTATATATCTATAGATATAAATAAGTTAGACTGAGTTTTTGGCGGGATTTTAGCCTGTCATGTAGTGGATTTTATATTTTATTCATAATCTTGTGTTACATGGCTCTATATTGTGTAAAATTGGTGGTGTTTTATGTAATATAGTTTGTTTGCTGTGCATAAGTGACGTGAATGGAGAATAATACCACGGAGCATGAATTCTGAGATGCCACAAAAAATCCCTGGAATCCATGAAGGTTGTAACAAGGGAGGCACCATCTTGTTGGAACATATTAACATAATAACATTGCCATTGAAATGATCGCACGACACTAACTTGTAATAATATTAACTACTCGCCAATGGCAGTAATAATCTAAAAGATTGGTTGCCAAAAAATTAAGTTAAAAACAATAAGTTAGACTTATTTGTTATAGAAATAAAATACGTTATTTCGCACAATCAAGCAAACATCAGGGATTCTTTTGTCTTTTTACTTCATGTATTGGGCTTGATTTTTGAAGATACGCTTAAGGAAGGCCACAAATTTTAATTGACGGTACCTACCGCTCTAACCAATGGACAGCTTTTGTATAGGGTGTACAAAAATAGCGTTACTACACGCGTTACAAATGAAATATTTAGTTTGGCTATTAAAGTCAATACAATGAAATAATTAGTGGTCTTAGAGTAGTAGAGCTACGCTGAATCTATTATTGGTTTCAGCAAGAATGGGTCGGCTCGTCTGCGGTTACCACCCTCTCACAGAAAAACCGACGTGAAGTAACAGTGCTTGCATTGTTGCGTTTCGTTCGGTCAGTGAGAGCGCCAGAGCCCCACCTCCCCTCTCCTCTCACCCCCTCACTCCTTTTGTTCCAAACACAGGCTGGCAACGCACTATCGAAACCCCCGGTATTGTTAGTGTCTATGGACGGTGGTGATCACTTAACATCAGGTGACCCACAAGTTCGTTTGCCAGTTATGACATAAAAAAAAAAATTGCACAAAAAAGTTTAATATTCTGATTGGCTACGATACCTATTTCTATTTAATAGCGTATCCAATCAACACAAACCATTATTATATACCTTAATATGCAACACTGATTACTATTATCAGCAGTAAATAAAATTGATTGCACTATTTATATTAATAAGCAACCTGTTTGAAATTGAATACTCGAATTCGTTACAAAACGAAATAAAACCATATTTCAGTTCCGGTCTAATAACTGGGCTATTAAAGCGCACACAGATTTTAAACGACGTGCCAATGATGGTGATACATAAAAAGTAATTTACAACGTTCACACCGAGCTTATGTCAGAAAAACATTTTCGTTATTATTATGCAACTAGATGTTACGTGCGACTTCGTCCGCCCGGAATTTAACAAATAAAACCTGTCCAGGATAAATCACGGGTCGCGCGCGGTACGTGACACTGCTTCTCTGGTTTATTGTATTTGCATGAAATCCCTTTTTATTCTTCTAAAACAGCCTAAATTACTGTTTATAACATCAGCTATCTGATAGAGAAAGTCCCGTCAAAATTAGTTCAACGGCTTCCAAGATTATCCGGAACAAATAGACACAAAGAATAACACTTACAAAAATGATTTTCTTTTATAAATACATTCATTATACATATTTTCATTTTTTTTAAGTAAAATTAAGCTATACATTACAGCTTTACAATATATAAATTAAGCTATACTATACATAGCAGTTACATTAAGTAAAATGCGAGAGTAAGTAGAGCAAATATTTTAGAAGTAAAATATAAACGGAGTAATAATATCTTCGGGGAAACAGAAAAATGACATATTTTGAAATTGATAGATATTGTGATGAAAAAGTAGGGTTTAATTGTAGGGTTAAGATTTGACAATGATTACTCTTGTGCAAAAACTTCGTAAAATATTTAAAACATTTTTTTTACATTTTTGCTGTTACCCTTATTGAGATGTATTTTCTGATCGTGACCGGTAAAAGCGGTAGTGATCTCAGTCCAGGCTCAAGTATGGTTCTGTTAAAATATCCTACGAATACTGCGATTTAATACAAACGCATTTGAAATATTTGTCGACGATAAGGGATTAGGTATGGATTTTTAATGTAATTAATGTGAAATTGGTGAAAGATGATTTTATGAAAGAGGATTTACGTGAAGGTTCTTTTTAGCTTTATTAAGTTATGATGGGAATGGTATGTGCACTGTTAAAAAAAGGAAAGAATTCAGCATTAAGGTTAATAAAGGTATAATTGTCAGGCAATCGTGTTAAATTTAAAAAGGTTTCCTTTAATTATCACCTTTTTCCTTATAATATCAAAGAATGGCATTACACGTTGCTCGTTTGCTTGAATTTCGATAATCCCATAGACAGACATACATGTATACAATAGAAACAGAGGGAAAGTTACATGAAGAGAGAGAGACAGAGGGGCGCGATTGAAGAGTGACGATTTCTAGCAGTGAACTTCTTCCGCATGATACGTTCTTAACGTGCGTTTTAACTTCTTTCTGATAAAATGTATTGACCGAATAAATACCAACGATCCGAGGACCCCGTTTTAACCTCTTCGTGTACCAATGATTTTTTTTTTATTTGCCTACATTTAATCAGTTTGAGCAATACCTCTATAATATTATCGGTTTGTTGGTGAGGTAAAACAAAACAAGGAAACTTGAAAGCCTTGAGAAATGTTCTTGTAATATCTTAATGTAAACAGAAAAATACAGAATTATAGATTTACAAGCGTTTGAAAGGTCGAACGTGATGGTTGCTGTACCTTACTGAATATATTCTATAATGTATAATGAAATATATCTAAACTGTGAAGAGTAAATGTTAAATTATATGATATCACGCTTTTAAGATTAAAATAAGAAAAATATATTAAAAAAAATAGGACATTAAATTTCCTTACACTTTAACTTCGATTCGGTACCTACATAATTAAAGTTATAGATGTGTGTGATACTAAAATAAAAATTACCACCGTTTTAAGAAAATATTTCAAGGGCTTAGTTGCGTACAAGTCATCGTATTATCACCCTCAGACAAGTTATTACAAGTGGTTACGGAAGAATTTTGTAACAAAATTGTGCTGTCGGCCTGCACATTAAGCAATTTTTGTGTAGATAAAAAGTTGATGTTCCGCTAAATTCATCGATTGCACCAATCGATACAGATCTTAACACTTTTTGTGGCGTATGCCTACATTTTCTATCGTATATTGCGGAACAGATTTCTGAAGTTTGCATAACGAATCTAAATTAGAGCAATCATATTTATGAGCGACTGTCATTTATTCTGAATAATAATATGTATTTTTTATGATTTATCGTTACAGATTTTACCACTTATACTGTCTACTGCTACTATTAAAGTACCAATAAGCAATGAAGAAGATCAAAATGTAGAAACAACTCTCGTCAAAAAGTCAGATACAACACATAAGAGTTCTAATTATTATACACCAGAAGGATCTAACATTGACAGTTACCTACTTCCGCCTGATCCTCATAAACCTCACGAAGTACTTCCGGATTCTGTTGTAACGCCGGCCACATATTTATTGCCACCATCAGCTGAACGTCAAACAAGTTATTACTACACTGCTACAGAACCCGGTGAACAGAGCGATTGGTACCCTATAATTCAAACAATTCCCATCAAAAATCAAAATTTACCACCATTAAAGCATGATGCGTTTCCTATACTAATTCTCAATAACAATGAAACGAAGTTAGAGAACGTAAGAGTGGGTAGAGTTCATTCCGGAGAAGGACAAAAATTACAAAAATTATCTGTCCGACTTGAACCACCACCTGTACAAAATCCTTACGCATTTGCAGCACCTTCGGAACAAGTGGAAGACTCATTAGATGAAACTAATCAACCAACTCCTAGTAATAAATTTCCATATTTAGATGATTATAAAGAGACGTATCATAGCGTAAGAGTTCCAAAAAAATATCAACTAGAGCAAGCTGAGCCGACGTTAGCTTTACATCTCACGCCGCCGAAACCTCTGCTTACTGTACAAAAAACTCCTACGAAACTTTACCCGAAAAAATTCTCTGGAGGGTTCAAACCTATTCCTATACCTATTGCTCAGTTTGCTGGAAACTTACCTGAAGCACCAATAGCAAAACCCGTTAAATATTTGAAGCCATTCCCAAACGCTGAAATCGATTACTACCCAAAAGATTCTGAAGACAAAAAGATCTATCTATACAAACAAGCCGAACAGAAACGTAAATTGCAGGGCGAAGGTGGAATTACACAGGTTTGTATATTTTTTTTTTATTGTATTCATTTTGTTTCCTGTGAGTTGTCTATGATTTATATACTTGATATTTGTAATTTTTTAGCACGAGTTGGAAGCGGGCGAGATTTCTGAGGAAACAATCTCTGGACCGGTGGCTGCAGAACCGGAAACATCTGAAACAAACTATGCATATCCTAGAAGTGGGTTTAGTAACAGCATTTTATTTTATTAATACTACTTACTTAGCTTGTGTTGTTTAAACCAAGAATTATTATTAGAATATATGGTTAATAAATTAAGAGATCCTCCAATAATGTCAACAATTATTCGTTAGGCTAGAATAGTATTGTTTTCTGTACGGATACTTACATTTCATGTACACATAAGAGAGTACCACGAAAACACTTAGTTATTATTCAATTTGTATTAACTCCTTGCATGTTGCAAGAAAAAGATGGGCCATACCGAAAGAAAGAGATGAATATCGGTATATCCAAGTATATTCAAGTCTCATAAAAAATGTCACATCAGCCTTACTTTTCATGAAGGTTTTTATGAAGTCTCAAATTATAACTCGCTACAAGGTGGTGTTAGGTTGTAGTTTTTTTTTTCAGTTTTATATTAGTGATGTCACGGTGGATTACGATTCTTCTTATATATAAATACTAGCTGTGCCCGCGACTACGTTCGCGTGAATTTTCAGTTATAAAAACAGTGATTAATTAAATCATAGGATTCCCTTGTATATTAAAACTCGACATAGGCAGTTTAATTGGTCTTCCCTTTGTGAACGATTTTGTTCTACGAGACGCAGCATGGCACTACAGCATCTAATTCTACATCGTATATATTTGAAAAACATTATAACTACGTTCATTTTATTACGGTTGCACAGTGAGAGGTGTTAGTTTCCGAAATCAAAATTGTTCACATATTGAACAACCTTATAATAAGCATAGTCTTTTATGTTTTCTTGTAAATAACATATACATAGATACGGATGCAACATATTATATATATATATATAACTTGTTCTATATGTTATACCGGTGTATAAACTATTATCATACCAAATTTCGTAAAAAGCCGTCCTGTAGTTTTTGCGTGAATCCTGTACAAATCTGCCATTAATGCAATATTTAATGTACAGGTTTTGTCCCGTCACCCTTTTTTATATCTATACATCATGTATATGAATGTGATATACCTATATGTAAAACATATTTATCTTATATTTTATACCAGTGTGTAAACTACTATCATACCAAAGTTCGCGAAAATCCGTCCAGTAGTCTCACATACGAATTTCTTATGTAACGTTTAAGAAAATACGAATTTAACAAGCACTACCTGTTCAGCATGTATTTTGTTTGTCGAGAAGTAGAACAAATGGTGTGATGCTTTTGTTCTTTGCCTTTGTACATAAGATATATTATTATAAATGACGCAAAGTCGCGGATATCAGCTAGTCCAATATATATTTATCAAAATATATGTAAAAATTCCCGTATAGTATATTAAATTATAAATATTTTAGGAAATGTTTATTCAGCACCCCTACGTCAGTCACCTTCAGCGGCCCCACAGCAAGACAACAAATACGCAGCAGCTCCTGACGGACGGACCGAGTTCCGCATGCACGGCATGAAAGGACCTCACAGTTACCAGTTTGGTTATGATACAGGGAAAGGGTTAGCATTACTTATAAATATTTTGTGTATAATGAACAGATCTTTAGGTATCTCTTATTGATATAAGTTTATTCAGTCACACGAAACTTAAAGTTATAACTATAACCATATCTTCTTAATAAGATTTACAGTCATTACTAGTTTCGTTCCTTAGTTTTTCTTGAAATATAATATGTAAAATGAGGTAAAATACATCAATGATAGTTTTTTTTTTATAGTATGAAGTAACAAAAAGGCCGCCTACCTTATTTTAATTAGTAACTCCAGCTAAGGATTTTAATTTGTAGCTAGTCGTTACAGGTTGCCTAGGTTATACCATGAAAATTATTGATATGCACATTTACTTAATATTTATACAAAAAATTTAAAAGCTGTGAAGATATTAACGACTCCGTCATCAGCATTACATTATAATATTTGTAAGTACCTACGAGTACATGATAACGATGGGTTCGAGTTCGGGAAGAATTAAAAAAGTACCTTATACGTACTTATGAAATAAGACATTGATAAATGCGTCAATTACGCCTTATTTCAACTACCATCCTCATGCAGCTAGCACTAGTTCCTCTAAGTCTAGACTTAGCGTGTTTTTATCTACATCGTTATTCAACATCCGGAAGATTGTGGGCAATTGGTAAAAAACAACGAAAAAGTTTACCTACAGCTTGAAATCGTAGTACAGAAGCATTACACGGTTATCCCGTTTAAAAAAAAAAAATTATAGGAAGCAAACGAACAGGCGGGTCACCTGAAGGTAAGTGATCACCGCCGTCCATAGACACTAGCAACACCATGGGAGTCGCAAGTGCGTTGCCAACCTGTGTTTGGGGGGAGGGAGGAGTGGGGGAAGAGATGTGCCTCCGGTTCTCTCACTGACCGAACGAAACGCAACAATGCAAGTACTATTACTTCACGTCGGTTTTCTGTGAGAGGGTGGTACTACCCCGGGCGAGCCGACTCATTCATGCTGAAACCAATAATAGCTTCAGCGTGGCTCTACCAGGTACTAGCCTGGACGAGCCGACTCATTCATGCTGAAACCAATAATAGCTTTAGCGTGGCTCTACCAATGTAAGATGTTAATGTAAGAAATTAGTTTTATACTTTTTCTTTCTGTACAGGAAAAATCGCCAATTCCGTTTCGAAGAACGAGACAACGACGGATTGGTTCGTGGGCACTACGGATATATGGACAAAAATGGGAAATTACGAGTCGTAAACTATAGTGCACATCCAGAATTAGGATTCCATGCTGACGCAGCCGTAGAAAAAGAGTGATGTGACAAATTAATTTATTGTGATTAAGCTTTTTAACTTAGAATAAAATTGTTCAATTCACTATATCGTGCATGGTAACGATATACTTGAAAATTTTAATAATTACGTATTTCTTAACAGTAAAATATAATATGCAAAACCGTGTGAAGTTTTTACTTACACGTGCGGACGAATCTTAAAAGAATATCGGGTACAAAACCAACTAATTTTATACTGACTATTAATACTCTATACTGTATTGCTAATTATTATAAACGTTATTATCATTAACGTATAAAATAATTGTTTTACGCTTCTCCTATTATTATAAGTGACGTGTTTTATTAAGAGTTGTTTATGTCCGTTGAGTTAAAACACATATAAGAGTAGATTAATATCCGTACATGACTTTTTTGTATATCAAGAAGAGACAAACGAAAAGGTGGGTCACCTAAGTGATCACCGCCGTCCATAGACACTAGCAACACCAAGGCAGTCGCAAGTGCGTTTCCAGCCTGCGTATGGAGCTTCGATCAACAATAACTAGATAAAGGGTCACATACAAATCGAAGCTAAAAGCCGTCCGCGTAAATATATACTTATGTGTAGCTATTTGTTTACTAAGAAAAAAAAGTGTTAAAACTGTTTTAAGTTCAACCTAATTACAACCATAACACCTTGTAATAAAGTCACAAATGTTCAAAATATTAAATTTATATAAATTAAATTACCCCACACAAATGAAAAGATAACATTTAGTGTTAATTCAACCTTAACACGTAATGAATAAAGTACGTTTTGCCGTTATTGTGCGTGTTTGTGTCTGGTGAGGCCAAACATTTGTATCACAGGTTTAAAATAGATAATTTTGTACAAAATCTGATATTATTAGTTAGTTTAAAGCTTAAAATATAACTTATTCAACATGTATTTAGCGAAAGTAAGATACACCGGCCATTAAATTGCTTTTTCGGTTATTATTATTTATACACTGCGGCATGTGAAACGGGCTTACATTGGCTGTTTCAAACAAACTAAACTAAATAAGGGCACACATTTCAAGTGAGCTCTTATTTAACGAGACGTATTTTTCGCGCCGACCCGTTATCTAGTTATTGTTGATTGAAGGTATGGGGGAAGGGAGGTGGGCCTCCGGCACTCTCACTGATCGAATGAAACGCAACAATGTAAGCACTGTTACTCCACGTCGGTTTTCTGTGAAAGGGTACTAACCCGGGTGCCCGACCCATTCATGCTGAAACTATTAGCTACAACGTGATTCTACCACCTACACAAAATATTACTATGATGATACATTTAATGAAACACACTTAAGAAAACTTAATAGTTAATGCGTGCACACGGAATATATTGTATGCGAATTCACATAAATGTTATTTTTGTCGATCTCTGCAAATGATGGCATCATATTTAAAAATGTATGAAATATGGTTTTCTTGTAACATTTTAAAAAACAATGTAACTATCACGTCACTGTTATACATATATACATTTAATAGCTGATTTCCGCCCGCTTCGTTGGGCATGAAATAAAATGACAAAGGGTAAATTGAATGCAAAATGTAATTAGCCTAGAACTATCTACGAAAAATTGTGTATCAAATGGTCACAGACCTATGGTGATACGTTCAGTAGATTTGACATGATCGAGCCTCAAAGGACCTGTATATGTATACTCTATACATGCATTGTGACATGCGAGTTATTTAATACCTATGTATTCAGTACATAAGATATTAATTGTATAGTTTTAGTTTGTACCTTAAGTGTCATATTGTCGAATAAGTTATAGTAACTTAAATGTATTTTGTACAGATATGTTAACCTTTATGTTAAGGTTACATATGTATGCTATCTAATAAGATGTACAATCTCTTATAAGAAATAATAATCGTTTAATAAAGTATAACTACGATTACTAAAACAAAGACTTTATTTACTTGCATGAATTAAGAATATTTAAGTTGTCTAATGATAACGTACTATCGTATATAATATAATATAGCGTACTATAATTAAAATGCTCTACAATCCTATGTTAAAGAAATAACATTCTCCTTTTTTTTAAAACAAAACAAAAAATATGTACATATCTTATTAAATAATGTACCTATAACCGATAAAATTAATTTTTATACACAACAGCCATTTCAAAAATATATTAACAATTATGTATTACTATAATAAAACTGTAACAAAGCCAAATCTGTACATTAAATATTTTTTGAAAATTTTGATCGGGGTATACTTTGTAATCTAGATAGAAGCGAAAAATAACCCTTTTAAAAATTTTGTCTGTCTGTCCCTGTGAACACGCATCATTCTGAAAGTAATGAACCGATTTTGACGAAACTTAGCACAGTGATAAGTAATATTACAAGATTACATCTAGGATACTTTTTGTCTCATAAAACGCTAGGGATTCTCCAGGATCTGCCTGTTTGTCTGTCCCTGTGAACACGCATCACTCTGAAAGTACTGAACCAAATTTGGCACAGTGATAACTAATATTACAAGGTTACATCTAGGATATTTTTTGTCTCGTAAAACGAAAGGGATTCTCCAGGATAACGGATGAAAGTCAATAAGACGGATTTTGATATTTTTCTTGTGCTATATATAGCAGACAGATTAGCTTAAATTAAAAAAGTTTGTTAAACATGGCTAAAGTTCTAATACCTTATAGATTTTTGACCACAATCTCACGTGATGTTTATTGACAATATGGTCCAAGATGATAAACACATTAAAGCGTTTTTTGCGGGATCTTGGAATGTCATGTTGTGGACTTTATATTTTATTAATAATCTTGTGTTATTCTGTTCTATATTTTGTAATACTGATGGTGTTTTACGTAATATAGTTTGGTTATTGTGCACAAGTGGATCGGAAAGAATACCACGAAGCATGGATTCTGACTTGCCACAAAAACTCCCTGGACAGTTCTAACAAGACGGCCGCCATCTTGTTAGTTCATTGTAATTATCACAAGAGACTTGTGATATAATTACCTACTCGACAATGGCAGTAATAATTTACTGTAGTTGCCAACAATAATAAAAAAAACACTAGAGGAACTGGCTCTCAAATGCAGCGGAAAGAACAGACCACGCTCGACAAAAGATTTTAATCTTGTGGTTAGTAGTTAGTCAGGCGGTCTTAAAAACGGTACCACAAATAATTCTCAAAAAAATATGGAACCATGAAACGATGATGGCTCGGATGCGTGATCGTAGATCGCATTGATCGACGTAGGTTCCAATCCTTGCGAATAGGCCGGAGCTTTCAGTGACTCAAATAATCGTTCTAAGGCCGGCTAGTTACCTACCACGCTTCAAGTAAAGCTGTCACCAAACATCTGTTGGTTTGTTTTGGCATCTCCACTTAGAGCCAATTTTTTTTAACGTGGACAAATCCCCTATGTATACGCCACTCTCCCGGGGGAGAGGGTGGGTTATGTCCGACTCGCACGGACTAAAACCCCACGGTGTACCGACAAACCGTAATTGTTGGAGCGACAAGGGATCGTACGTTCAACCTTGTAGAGCCGGCCCAACGGTTCGCCCTGCGGAAGGTGATCGTTGGGCTCTTACCTATAGAGGCAGACTGGGTACACACAAGCTGCCTCCGCTCGTCTGAGCCCCCTCTAGGTTTACCGTGTTAACGTATACATACATCTATATTTATGACTATTCAGTTAACATCAGGCGAGATTATGGTTAAACGCTAAAACCTTGTAAAATATAAAAAAATTGCATTTTCTGGAAAAGGTAAAAATATATTTTATAGGTATTTCATCAACATAAACATTACGTATGTACTGACACAGCTTTTGCAATGTGATATTTTGATGTATTTATAAAAGTTTAGCAGCATGTTTATGTTTCTACAATACTTACTACATAGAACGTTTAGCGACTTCCTAGTATGATTAAATAATGATAATAATATTAAGGTGAGATTATAACAGAAAAACCACAATACAAAAATAAATATATTTAGAACGTAACATTTTTTATTAATATGATATAAAAAACTTAATATCGATATAATATAACGATTTTAACATAACAACGAACAATATAATATTGTTACTGCAATTAATTTATTACAATAAAAACATCTATATTATAATAAAACTGTAGCAAGGTCAAATCTGTACATTAAATATTTTTTGAAAATTTTTGTCTGTCTGTCTGTCTGTCCCTGTGAACGCGCATCACTCTGAAAGTACTGAACCGATTTTGACGAAACTTGGCACAGTGATAACTAATGTTACGAGATTACATTTAGGATATTTTTTTTCTCATAAAACGCAAGGGATTCTCCAGGATCTGCCTGTTTGTCTGTCCCTTTAAACACGTATTACTCTGAAAGTACTGAACCAATTTAGACGAAATTTGGCACAGTACAGTTATAACCAATATCACAAGGTTAAATCTAGTATACTTTTTATCTTATAAAACGCAAGGGATTCTCCAGGATAACGGACGAAAGAAAAAAAATGTAGTTCATGATATTCTTGACGAATTTTGGTAAATTTTCTTTGTACTATATATAGCAGACAGATTAGCTAAAAAATTAAGCTATATTTCGATACGCTACTTGAAAAAAAAATGCCAAAAAAAATGACCACCGTGATTCGAAC